>JAGFNQ010000050.1:339434-378478 GCA_024364735.1 Boesenbergia rotunda | reverse complement strand
GTTTTCTACCCTTTTACTAAAACCTATAAAGATATTTAGGGTATCATCCTTATGTTTCAAGAAGTAGACCCATGTGAACCTAGAAAAGTCATCTACTATCACTAGGCAATACTTACTCCCTACAAGTGATGGAGTACTATGGCAATCAAACAAATCTATATGCAAAAGTTCTAAAGGTAAGGAAGTGGTGATTAGAGTTTTACCTTTGTGTGATGCTTTTGATTGCTTACCCTCTTGGCATGCATCACACAACTTGGTCTTCTCATACTTGATCATTGGGAGCCCCTTCACCAGCTCTTCCTTGGCCACTCTTGCAATGCTCCTCATGTTGACATGTCCAAGTCTCCGGTGCCACAACCACCCTTCTTCTTCTTTAGACATGAGACACTTAACAACATTGTTAGTAGCATAAGATAGATCAAGATAATATAAATTTGCCTCTCTAAACCCTTCTAATATGATAGTATTTGAATCACTTTGCCTTATTACACATTTCTTAGCATGAAATTCTACTCTAAAATCGGCATCACATAGTTGACTCACACTTAATAAATTAAACTTCATATCTTTGATTAAAAGTACCTTATGAATCGAAATAGTAGGAGATACCTCAATTGTGCCCCTACCAATGATCCTCAACTTTCCACTATTCCCAAAGGAGACCGTCCCTTCTCTTAGGTAGCTAATAGTGGTGAACTTGCTCACATCCCCGGTCATGTGTCTTGAGCATCCACTATCTACTATCCACAAAGTTGGGGCCTCCTTCACCTTTACCTAGACAACACGGAAAACATACTCTTTTGGTACCCATATTTTTGATCCATAAACATCATTTAGAAATTTCTTAGGTACCCATGCCTTCTTTGTGGTTCCCTTAGCCCCTAATCTCCTAGATGCACCAATCCTACCGGTGAGTGAAACAAAAGCTACCTCCTTGATCTTAGGCCTATAGCCCAACCCAGCCTTGTTGTATACAACCCTTTGACTGTTTATGATCATATCTAGGTTACTAGATCCTACTTGGAATTTCCTAAGGGCCTTCGTGAGGTCATCTACCTGTTTCCTTAATTCCCTATTTTCATTTTCAAGGTGTGAAACATGTGAAGAAGTAGAGCTAGCATGCAAATCTTTAAGTTTAATAGCTTCTACTCTAAGCATGACAATTTGTTCTTTGAGATCCTTAACTTTACCTCTAGCCTTAGCTAAGTCCATGTTCGTGCTAGAGATTATTTTCACTAAAGTAGAGGAGGGTAAGTGGTATACCTCACTTACCGACGCTTCTGACTCTGATGATGAAGTGGAGGAGCTCTCATCTTCACTGCTTGAGCTTCGTTCATCATCCGATGAGTCTGAGTCATCTTGTGCCATAAGAGCGAAGTGGGAGACTTGCTCTTCTTCTTCCTCTGAAGATGAGGGATCGTCCCACGTTGCCTTGAGGTTCGTGGCGCCCTTCTCCTTTCCCTTTGACTTCTTCTTGTCACTCTTCTTCTTCTCTTCCTTCTTGTCATCCCTTTTCTTCAACTGGGGACACTCGTTCTTCATATGTCCTTCTTGGTGACAGTTGTAGCATATGATGTCCTTGGCCTTACCCTTACCTTTGGCCCCTTTCCTAGCATATGACTTGTTAGAAAAACTTTTAAATGCTTTACGAAATTTCCTTACCATAAAGGCCTCTTGGTCACTATCCATAGAGGCGCTTGACTCCTCTGAGTCCGATGACGATGAGTAGATCACCTTCTTCTTCTCCTTCCTCCTCTTCTTCTCCTTTTCTGCAACAAAAGCAATACCTTTCTCTTTGGCCGAAATGTTAGCTTGCTCGTGCAGTTCAAATTCACAAAATAGATCGTCTAATTTGACTAAGGATAAGTCCCTCGATACCTTGTAAGCATCAACCATGGATGCCCACAGGGTGGTTCTCGGGAAGGCTTGTAAAACATACCTGACCATGTCCCGATTCTCTATTTTCTCTCCAATCACATGGAGCTCGTTTATTACTTCCTTTACCCTTCCATGCAGCTGGCTGACGGTCTCGTTGCTCTTCATGGAAAGGGATTGCAGTTGGGCCACCAACAAGTCCTTCTTGGCTCTTCTGGACTCGTTTGACCCCTCGTTCAGTTCAACTAACTTGTCCCATAGTTCTTTGGCGCTCTTGAACGACCCCACCTTGTTCAGTTGCTCTTTCAAGAGCCCGCATTACAATGTGGTGGTGGCCTTGGCATTTGATTGCGCCCTCTTCATCACCTCCTTAGACCATGATCTCATAGGTGTTGGGTCTCCTCTTTCATCGACGGGCGCCTTGAAGCCATCTGCAACACTTATCCAAATTTCAATATCATTCATGAGGTAGTATTGCATCCTACCTTTCCAATAGGCGAAGTCGTTCCCGTCGAAGAATGGTGGTCGTGCAGTGGAGTATCCCTCTTGAAACACCATTACAATTGCTTCGGTTGACTGTTAGATCTTCCGAAACGCACCGGCTCTGATACCAACTGAAGGATCGTTTCTGGCGTGCAAAGGGGGGGGTGAATGCACTTTTTGATCGTTTTGATCTCTACAGAGTTGTTAGCGCAGCGGAAATAATATGCAAAGGAAATTAAACAATGCTAACAAGAATATTTTACTTGGTATCCACCCAGATGGGTGACTAATCCAAGGATCCACGCCGCGAGCACCACTTTCACTATGAAAACCTCCTTTAGGTGGAGAAACCTTTACAACGGCGATCTTCCTCTTTACAGAATAGAGTAGAATGAGTGAGAGGAAGCAAGAACACTTTCCAGTTGGGCAGCACTTCGTTACTGTACGGAATCGTACCGTGCACGTGTAACGAGGAGCTCCTTTTATAGGTGAAAAGGACAGACTCGCAGTCTGTCCAGCCCCGCACCAGTCGACTGCCCCGAGGGCAGTCGACTGGCCCAGCATTAAATGCTGTCCAACGGCTAGCTAACGGCTAGTTTCGGGGTATACCAGTCGACTGCCCCAAGGCCAGTCGACTGGTCCGAAGCTGCGAACTTTCTGTGGGTTTTGGCAGTCGACTGCCCTGCCTCCCAGCTCAGCTCCAGCCACTCCGGACCTTCTCCTTCGCGTGTGCCTTCAGGTCTGCTCCCTTGGTTCGCCCTTTGAAGTCCTCTTCCTCTGGCTATCGTCCCTCGGATGCACACGCAAGCCTTCCCTTGGCTTGCCTCCATGCCACCCTTCACGTGTGCCCTTGAAGTCCACTTCCCGGCTTGCCCTTGGAGCTCTCCTCCCTCGGCTCTCGTCCCTCAGATAGGTCCACCAAGTGTGATTCTCCAAGTCTTGCAAACTCAATCACACATATCAAATACAACATAACACTCTAACTTTAAACCTATTCGCTCACACATCAAAATCATGATCTTCCAATCATTTAAGGGCCGATTGCCTCAACAGTAGCCATAGGAGTATTTAAACTTTTAGAATTGTCCATTTTGAATTTCTTTATTAATTCTTTAGCATATTTGAATTGATGGACATAATTATCATCCCTAGTTTGTTTAATTTGTAGCCTTAAGAAAAAGTTGAGCTCACCTACCAAGCTCATTTCAAATTAACTCTCCATGATTTTGACAAATTCTTTTAGAAAATTAGAATTAGTAGATCCAAATATTATATCATCAACATATATTTGTGCAATAAATATATCTTTTTCTAAGGTTTTAACAAATAATGTGGAGTCAATTTGACCTTGGTTAAATCCCTCAGATATTAAATAAGTTGATAATCTTTCATACCATGCCCTAGGTGCTTGTTTCAACCCATAAAGGGCTTTCTTAAGTTTGAATACATGTTCAGGTTTGTCTAAGTCCTCAAATCCTGGGGGTTGACCTATATATACTTATTCTTTGATAAACCCATTAAGAAAGGTAGACTTGACATCCATTTGGTATAGTTTAAACCCTCTATGGGTTGCAAAAGCTAGTAGCATCATAATTGATTCAAGTCTAGCTACAGGGGCATAGGTTTCATCATAATCTAACCCTTCAACTTGACTAAACCCTTTTGCTACTAAGCAGGTTTTGTTTCTCAAAATTTCCCCTTGATCATTCAATTTGTTTCTAAATACCCACTTAGTATCTATAACTGATTTTCCCTCAGGTTTAGGTACTAATTCCCAAACTTAGTTTCTTTCAAATTGGGCTAGTTCCTCTTGCATAGCTATGATCCAATCTGGGTCAAGTAGGGCTTCCTCTATAGTCTTAGGTTCAAATTTTGAAATCAGTGCGATCTGACTAAGATTTCTATAAGAAGACCTAGTTCTGACTCCTAAGGTTGGATCACCCATGATTTGGTCAGATGGATGATTGAGTCTGGGTTTCTTTGTTCTTTGGAACTAGGTTCAGCCTCAGGTCCGGCTGGACAATTTGGTTCAGCGTTTGGTTCAACTACTTGGGTTGGTTCAGTTATTGGTTCAGTTGATACCTCAAAAGTTAGTTCAAGTGATAGTTCATTTAATGATTCAATTGACGGTTCAATTGATGGTTCACTATCTTCTTGATTAACATTTGATTTGTTTAGGTTTTCATTGTTTGTTGATTTTGGTTCAACTTCTTCGTCAAAGATTAAGTTGGTAGTTTCTTCAATTTTGTCGGCTTATTTATTATAAACCCTATAAGCTCTACTAGTTATTGAATATCCTAGGAAGGTCCCTGGGGTTAACTTTGATTGGAACTTACCTAGGTAGTCCTTAGTGTTCAAGATGTGGACTTTGCACCCAAAAAACCTTAAATAGTGTAAATTAGGTAATCTATGATAATAGAGTTCATAGGGTGTCTTATTGTGTCTTCTATTAATTTTGAAAATATGTTGAATCTAGGATTAATTGAAATTTATGTTAGATTCAAATTTATCAAATAGTAAATTGAATTTGATTTTCGGTAATTGGCTACCATGTCTTGGCGAGGCACAGATGCCTTCTTTGGTGGTAGCCTTATTGGAGCAACAACCCTTTCCCTGACAAAGTCATTTGCTGAAAATTCATTTTCAAATTACTTCTTGAAAAATTTTGGTCTAACTAGCTTAGGTCTTGGATCGGTAGCTTCGGCTAGTTCCACCAAACTAAATAGACCAAGTAGGGTACACCTTACCTTACTTGACCTTATTAGAAAGGCTTCCCTAACATACTATCATCTCACCTCCACCTAATACTATGTTTTTCAAATTTCAAATAAATCATTTGTCCTTAAACTATTCCTAAGTCTAAGCATAATAAAGAAATTGCAAAAAATAAACAAGCAACAGGCAAGAAGAAGAAAAAAAAATAATCTACTTATAAAGATGGTTTTTAGATTGGCTCCCCCTGGACTGAAGCCTCGATAAGGGTTAGGCAAGATGTGAATCTTGTCCTTGGGGATCCAATATTGGTTTGGTCCAGCTTGTTTGTTTAAATATAGATTAGGGACCCATGCTTGGACTCGAGTTCTAGGTTGGTTCAATAACCTAGTCCGGATCGATTAAGAACGGACTTCTGTTTTCCAAGAATCATGTCAAGACCCTTGGAACCCGAAGTGAATCGTTCTAAGGCAACCCTGAGTTCCTTCACTTGGGTTTTCAAGAAGGAATTCTCTTCCTCAAGTTTTTAAACTTGAGTTGAGTTTCCTTCTTGAACTGGCTCGGTCAAGGAACTCGAGTTGACTTCCTCTTTCAGGAGTTTGACTTCTTGTTAGAGGGTTTCAACCCGGATGTTGGCTTTCGCCAATTTGCGTGATAGGTAAGAAATTAAATCGTACAATTCATATTCTGGATAACCTCTTACCGTGATTTGTCCGTCCTCCGAGATTGTGAGTTTTCTGGTGTTGACGTCCTCATCTGGTTCCGATTCCGTTCCAGAGTCGACGTCTTCTTGTTCGCGTGCAGAGCTTCTTCTTCTTATTCGGACGATGGCTCGTCCCAGGTGGCCTGAAGAGCCTTCTTCCTCCGCGCCTTCTTGTTCTCTTTTAGGTTGGGGCATTCTGATCTGAAATGTCTCTTTTTTTTGCACTCATAGCAGGTGATGTTGCCCTTGCTCTTCTGGCTTGACAAGGGTTCAGATGGATCTTTCTTTCTCCGGCTTGACTTCTTCTTGTTCGTTTAGTGTTTAAGCTCCTTGTAATAGTTGCGAGCTAGCCGAACCAGTTTTGGACGATCCCCTTCACTATCGTCTGATTCCGAGTCTGAGTCAGACTCGGGTACCGGTTGAGGCTTCTTTTTCGGAGTTCTTCCTTGAGTTTTACCTGCAATAAACGTTATACCCTTCTCGACCAAAGTAGTATTAGTCTGTTCATGTAATTCTAACTCAGAAAACAACTCATCTAATTTTATTTCAGATAAGTTCCTGGAAACCTTGTAGGCATCCACCATAGATGCCCATAGTGAGTTTCTCGGGAATGAGTTTAAGGTATACCTGATTAGGTCATGATTTTCGACCTTGTGACCTATAGTGTGTAGCCCGCTCATTAGCTCCTAGATCCTAGCATGGAGTTGAGCTGCTGATTCTCCATCGTGCATCTTTATCGTGTAGAGTCTGTTGAGCAACAGATCCCTTTTGCTGATTCGGGTATCAGATGTACCTTCGTGTAGCTCAATCAGCTTGTTCCAGAGCTCCTTCGCACTGCTGAAGGGTCATACACGGTTCAACTCCTCTTTTGTCAGGCTGCATTATAAGGATTGAGTAGCTTTTGCGTTGGCCTCAATTTTCTTCTTGAGTGGACCGTCCCACTTAGTGTAGCTTTATACCATGCTTTGTGCGTTCTTGGGTATCTCCAACCCAGACTGGATGATGGTCCACATGTCCACCTGAGTTTTCAGGTGGACTTCTATCCTACTCTTCCAATAGGAGAAATCTTCTCCCACGAAGAGTGGTGGTCTGGCGGTGTTGTACCCTTCTTGCATGGCCATTTAATTTTTAACTGAAAAAAGAATTGACAGAAAACTCGTTCCAAGACTTAGTCTTGGATTAGTAGTGCGGGAAAAATAGTAATAAAGAAAAAATCGAGTGGTGTTGCACCAACCTCGATTAACGAGAAAAATACGAGCGAAAAAGAAATATTAAAATTCGAAAATCCGAAAAAATGCTCAACTGGTGGTTGCACCAAGTTTGAGCCACCCGCTCTGATACCACTTGTGGGATTGGTTTGAATCGATAGAGGAGGGGGTGGATATTGATCGACAAATTTTTCGAAAAACTTAAGAGTAATTTGCGCAGCGGAAAAGAAAAACAACGATAACACGTTTATTTTTACTTGGTTCGGAGTCGCGGTCGGCTCCTACTCTAAGTCCCACGGTCCTTGACCGTCTACGATGAACAATTCTATATTTTGTAAAATAATTACAAGTTGAAGTTCGAATATAGAATTAAAAATTATAGTACTTAAACTAAAATTATACCGACGACCGGAAGATTGGAGTGTTGTAGCCGCGGGTCGTCGTTGGCGCTTGAGTCTTGAACATGGAGCATTTGGCGCAGAGCGCTTGAAAGAATGCTTAGGAAATTGTTGTTCTAAAGCCAAGGGGGTGAACCCCTATTTATACTCGTAGCTGGGTCGCCTATGTTGAAGGGGGCGCCTGACACATGGCCCTCACTGCGCAAAACTCAATCCGCAGACTTGGCCAGCGCTTTTCCCCTCAACCAGGGCACCTGAGCTGACTGGGATGCCTGTGTTAACATAGGCGCCTCATTGCATTCTTGAGGCTTCCTTCGACGTGGCTTGGAATTACCCTTTGTCTGGGGTGCCTGTCTCAACACAAGCACCTAGTCAAACAGGGCGGCTCACACCATTGAGGCGACTGGGAGCATAAACCTTCATCCCTTCATTCCTACAGCCAGGGTTAGTTTCAAAACACAAATAACATATAAATGATATAGATTTAAGCATGATTAATAGCATGAGCTGTCTTGGTTCTGACTTTAGGCTTCCCAAATGGAACCCTAGGTCGAACCGACGCCTAATGTTCCCTCCTACGGGGAACGCGTCCTCACCTACTCCTCTCAGGAGAGTTTACCTTTTTGCCAACCAGCTCCTCCGGTTGGACTTTTGCCCAATCCCCCGAATCAGGTCTTCGTGCCCAGTCCGTGACCAGGACTTATTGCCCAGCTTCACTCACCAGGTCTTCGGTGCCCAGTCCACGACCAAAACTTATTGCCCAGCTTCACTCACCAGGTCTTCGGTGCTCAGTTCACGACCAGCATTTATTGCCCAACCTTATGTCAGGACTTAAGTGCCCAGCCCACGGCCAGGACTTGGTGCCCAATTCTTAGAACCAGGACTTCGTGCCTAGTATACCTAGGACTTTTCCTGCACACTCGAGTAGCATTGTTAGATCATAATAAAACCTAACTTCTGAACTCTTTGCCATTATCAAAACATAGGTTTGACTTTGGTGCTTCCGGCACCAACACTATGGGAAGAACCAAAGCTTGCACAAGAAGAAGAGCCCAAGGAGATTGACTTAATGATCCAAGAGGAGGAGAAGAACTAATCGGATGAGGAGATGTGCTCAACATCCGAGGAGGAGAAAGAAGAAGAAGCACCATCCACCTCCTTAAGTGAAGTGGGACAAGAAGATGAGGGACAATCTGAGGGTGATCGAAGGTCGACAAGAGGGGGGGGGGGGGGGGGGTGAATTGCCCCTAAAAAAGAAAACTCAATTTTTTATCTATCTTTAACAAAGATGTTTGTTTGTCCAAACTTAAATAAATAACCTAAGTAAATTTAGCAGACAGTAAAGAAAGAGACAACCGGATTTTATTTGGTTTGCAACTGGGGAGGTTGTTAATCCAAGGCTGAGTATGGCTCGATTCTTTTGAATAAAACTCCTTCGGGTGGAGAAGCCTCTTACACATGGAAAGCTCAAAAAAAGAAAGAAAGATTACACCAAAATCATTTGCTAATGCTTGGAATGAATGGAATAAATGAAACTAAGCTTTAGGGATCTATTTATAGCCCCAGTCAGAGTTATCCGTTTGCTGACGTGGCACTTATAGGGTACCCGAGAGCTCTTAGGCCCCTAACCCGTGGTCTGATGCTTATCCAGAGTGCAACGTTCACAAACGGCTAAACATAGCCTCTCGGGCGTGTGATAGCTCACGGGCACCCGAGTGCTCGGGCACCTAGTGCTCGGGTGCCCGAGAGCCGGGCGCCCGTAAGCTTACGGACGCCCAAGTACGGGTGTGGTCAGCAGCCACTGATCACTCTCCTACATGACTTCCTTTGTCTTCTTGGGTGATTTCTGGCTAACCAGAGATAGGCTCACCCGAACCCGACTCTGGCCTTTCGTCCTTCGAGTGTTCTTCTTCCCGACTTCTCGTTCCTCGGACGCCTCGCGCGTCCTTCTCGCTCCACTGTCGTACTCTTCCGCAGAGCTCCATGATCCTCAGATGCACCAAGCTCGTCGGCTCCCTTTTTGTGTCATCCTTCTCAACCGCTGTGTTTTCCACTCAACTCCCTGCATTCCTAAGTTCCTGTATACTTAGACACAGGGATTAAAAACATCAAGACCTAACTTAAATCGGTTGACCACATCAAAACCAACATGGGGTAGTTACAATCTCCCCCTTTTTGATGTGTATTAACCCGAGTTATGTTAGGATAAACAAATACAAAAAAAACATAAATAAGTATATAACAGTGTAAGCTCTAAAAAAGTGAAATTAGAGTCTATCCCTTAACTTAACACTACTTCTCCCCCTTTGATTACATCAAAAACTTAAAATATTGCCCCCGCGGGCATGGCGCGATTGATAATGGCTCACTTGGGTGATCCCTCACTTCTCGGGTTCGATTCCTCCCTGGTAGAGCGCGCAGTATGCTGACGGAAGAAATCGCCATAGACTGCTGCGTGGTCGGGCCATCGGGTATAGATATCATCAGTGGTGAAGTCGCTATGTGTCTCCGTCCTATGATTTACCCTCGTTGACCGGTGGGGACTCTCGTTAAAGGCTGTGGGACAGGGTCGGTCAGCCAAGTGGATTAGTCGGGCGCAAGCCTGGATACCCCTTGTAAATCCAAAAAAAACTTAAAATATTAAGGGAAAATATGTTTAATACAATAAATAGTTTCTAGAATTTAGAATTTCTAAAGAATTATCTTTAGAAATTTTATTTCGAGATAAAAAAAATTCCTCAAGCTTTTAGAACAAATCCAAAAAAATTCGAATTCGATAAAAAAAGTATTTTTAACATTTAAAACCATTATTTTGAATGAAAAATTATAAAAAAATCAAAAATATTTTTTAGATAGAACACTGCTTAAAAAAACTTTACACTAATTTTCCTACAAGTAATTATCCAAAAAAAATAACAAGATAATGCATTATTTGCCAAAATTAATTTACTCAAAAGAAAATCAATAGTTTAAAATATATTTAGGAACCCAATATAAATTTTTACCAAAAGGGTTTATTAAAAACTTAAATGTAACAGCCAATTTGGTAATTTTTGCAAGTTGACCCCTATGAAATCTGTAATACCAATTAAATTTTTCATGATATTTAAATTTTGAATTTTGTGAACATCTTGAATATGAATAGTTGTTTTTCAAATTTTCAATTTGAATCTTCAAATTTTCAATTTGAATCTTCAAATTTTCATTTTTCAAGTTTTAACTTATCATACATTTCTAGTGGGCAAGAAGATGGTAATTATTTTTTCAATTCTATATTTTTATTTTTTATTTTACAAATAGATTTCAGCATGGCTTTTATTCCTGAGTAAAGTTGATCAGGAGGTAGAAAACATACCTTACTTACCATATCACTTTTGAAGTTCGAAGTTCCCCCTTCGTCATTGTTGTCCTCTAAGGTGGCTCCCCCTTCATCGATGCTCTCATCTTCTTGGTATGAAGCCATCAAAGCAAGTCCAGTGTGTTCCTCGAGATCTAAGTCTTCCGATGAAGACTCATCCCAAGTCGCCTTTAGATTGTGTGCTTTTGTCTTTGGTGCTCCTTTTCCTTTGTTCTTCGCTTTGGGGCAGTTTTCCTTCACGTGTCCTTCTTTGTTGCAGTTGTAACAACGGATCTTCCTTTGCTTCCTACCAAGCACCTTATTAACTTTTTTATTTTAAAATATTTGGACAACTTTCTTATCATATATGCTGCATTTTCATCATTTTCTGAAGAATCCACTTCATGTTGGATCCTTCTTGTGCCTAGGGCGATGTTTTCCGTTTTCCTTTTTCCTGTACATCTGGATTCGTGAAGTTCTAAATTGGAAAAAAGTTCCTCTAAGGTACTTACCTCAAGGTCCTTACAGATATAGTAGGTGTCGATTATTGAAATCCAGTTAGGGGTTCTCGGGAAGGCGTTCAATTCTTACCTTTGCCTATCCCGATTGCTTATCGATTCTCTGAGATTGTTGAGCTCTGTCATCAACTCCTTAAGCTTAGCGTGAAGTTGTGCTACTGACTCTCCTTCTTCCAATTGAAGGTTGCTGAGCTGATTCCAAAGCAGATCTCTTTTTGCTAATTTGGCTTCGGAGGTACCTTCATGGAGTTCAAGGAACTTTTCCCAAAGTTCCTTCGCCGATCGATAGTTCTCGATTTGGTTGACTTCTTGTGCGGGGAGTATTGTCAGCAGATGGTATTCTACTTTTCCATTCGCCACAATGTCAGCCTATTCCTTCTTAGTCCACTAGCTTTCATCTTTGGTTTTCATTATTAAAATCAAATCGAAAGCAGTTTTGAATTGCGCTTCCAATTCGCAAACTCCCCCTCAAATTTTGGCGGGTAGATGACCAGTCCGGCCATTTTATAGTTGCTTCAGATGGCGGTTAGTCCTTCTGGAGTGTCCTTACTCTGATACCAATTGAGGGTAGTCGAAGGTCGGCAAGAGGGGGTGAATTGCCCCTAAAAAGGAAAACTCAATTCTTTTATCTATCTTTAACAAAGATGTTTGTTAGTTCAAATTGAAATAAATAACATAAATAAATTTAGCAAACAGTAAAGAAAGAGGCAACCGGATTTTACTTGGTTTGCAACTAGGGAGGTTGCTAATCCAAGGCTGAATATGGCTCAATTCTCCTGAATAAAACTCCTTCAGATGGTGAAGCCTCTTACACGTGGAAAGCTCAGAAAAAGAAAGAAATATTACACCAAACTCATTTGCTAATGCTTGGAATGAATGGAATAAATGAAATTGAGCTTTAGGGGTCTATTTATAGCTCCAGTCAGAGCTATCCATTTGCTGACGTGGCACTTATAGGGAACCCGAGAGCTCTTGGGTGCCTGACACGTGGCCTGATGCTTATCCAGAGTGCAACATTCACAAAGCCAACTTCGTCCTTTCACCCTTCGAGCGTCCTTCATCCTGGCTTCTCATCCCTCTAACACCGCACGCGTCCTTCTCGCTCCACCGGTGTACTCTTCTGTAGAGCTCCGCATCCCTCGAATGCACCAAGCCCGTCGGCTCCTTCCGTGCCATCCTTCTCGACCGCTGCGTCTTTCGCTCGAGTTCCTGTGCTCCTAAGTTCCTGTACACTTAGACACGGGGATTAAAAATATCAGGACCTAACTTAAATCGATTGACCACATCAAAATCAACATGGGGTACTTACACAATCCACTTCCGAAAATGAACAAATAGCATCCAAGATTGAAGAGGAAGTCATGACAAATGAAGAAGAGATCTTGGAAGTCAACCTTGCAAGCACCTCCAACAAAGCAAAATCAAAAGACCACATCATTTGCTTTGGGTGCAATGAGAATGGACACTACAAGGATAAGTGTCCATTGGGTAAGAAAAAGAAGGTAACCCCTAAACCCATTTCAATTCCTTTAAAATCTAACATAGGTTATAGGAATGAGGAAGCCGAAAAGAAAAGAACAAAAATCATATACTTCACATATGGAGAGAAAGGACACCACCACACAAAATGCCCAAGGAGTGGAGAACTCAAGAAATTGGAGCACTTAAAGAAGTGGGAGAAGAAGACGAAGAAGAAAAAAAAAAGAGCTCACATCAACAAGGAGCTACAAGGGTAACTGAGGTAATCCCTAATTTGAAATTTAATTCAAACTTAAATTTTCCCATGTATTCTAAGAATAATGTAAATCATTTATCCATGCAAAATTTTGAATTTAAATATCATTATAGAAATGTTGGTGTCGGAAGCACCAGATCGAACTTGGTTTTGATAATGACAAAGGGTTCAAAGTTAAGTTTATGTTGTGATCTAATGTGCTTCATTGAGTGTGCAGGAAAGTCCTAGTTGAGCTAGGTACGAAGTCTTGACCTGCAGGGTTGAGCACGAAGTCTTGGTCGAGGACTGGGCACAAAGACCTGGCCGAGGCCTTGGCACCGAAGACATGACCGAGGGTTGGGTACGAAGACCTAGTTCGTGGAATTGGGCAAGAAGTCCTGGTCGTGGACTGGGCACCGAACTCCTGATCCGGAAGATCGGACAGGAGACTTAGTCGAGCGAGGATTACGAACAGAAGTAGAGGTGGGTTGAGGTACGGACGTCTCGAGATTTGGCAATCTTGGAGGCCAGCAAAAGTCCAACCAGAGGAGCTGATTGGCAAAACATAACTTCTTCAGAGTGGAGTAGGTGAGGACGCGTTCCCCGGAAGAGGGAACAATAGGCGTCAGTTCGACCTAGGATTTCATTTGAAATCCAAAGTCAGAACCAAGACAGCTCCAACTGTTATTTATGAACACATTTTCATATTATATTGTTCTTGGACTAACCCTGGTTGCAGGACTGAAAAGAACTAGCTACTGCTATCCCAGGCACCTGAAAGGGTTTAGGCACCTGAGTACCCAGGCGCCTGAGAGGTATCAGGCGTCCCAAAAGGGGTTTTTTAGCTGATGGAGAAGCTGAGCTGGCAGGTTTTCCATGTCAACTTCTCAGGCACTCGTGAGCCATCAAGCGCCTCAGCACTCCCATGCACCCAATACCAAGGATAAGGTTTGGCTAAGTCTGCGGATGAGCACGAGGTTCGAGTGATGTGGCAGGCGCCCAAGAAGGTACTATAAAAGGGGGTTCACCCTTTTGCTTCAAGAACAACTATTTTCCAACTCAAGCACTCAAACACGCTCCATCATTCTTCCGTGCTCGAGTTTCCCGCACCGACAATGCTCAAGATCGACGACACGCTGCTCGAGAGTTTTCACCATTTCCTCTGTGTCATCAGTATAATTGTGTTTTATTGCTTACTTCTATATTCGAAGCTTTCCACTTGTATCATTTCTCGAAATATAGAATTGCCCAATAAAAATGGTCAAGGACCGTGGGCCTTGGAGTAGGAGCCGTCACAGACTCCTAACTAAGTAAAAAAGAAAACGAGTTAGCATTGTTTTACTTTCCGCTGCGTATTATCTGCATTTTCAAAAAATTTTAAGTAGTCGATATTCACCCCCCCCCCTCTATCGACCACAACGATCCCACAAGAAATAGGGTCATTGCAAATCATAACCCTAGGAAATCCATGCATCTTGATAAATCCAAGAACACTAGACCTAAGGACTATGGTATAAATTCCAAGAAGGAGAGACACATACCTAGAATAGATAGATCTAGGAATGTCCAAGGTGGACATGTCAATTCTAGGGTTAGAAACCTAGAAAGGAAAAAATCAAGTTTTGAGGATAAAAGCTTGAAAAATTGGAGAAACCCCTAGATAGATTCACTATTGGATCTAAGGGGTTAGATAAATTGGTAGAGAGTCAAAAATCCAACAATGATAGATTAAGTTTAGGATATCATTCGAAGTCCTCCAATGCTAAGAAAAAGTCATATGCAAGAGTGTCATATGACTATAGTAAGGGGAAGTCAAAAAATGACAAGGGAGTGTCATTTAAGAGTAAGAAGAAGACCTTAACCAAGGACAAGATGTCCAAGGTTAAGAAGGTTACGTTTGTAAGCTAAGAGTCACTAGAGGTACACCGATATGACCTTGTGATTATAGATGAGTCATCTAGGGAGGTGGCTAAGGATAAGAGCTCAAGGGGGAGCTCTAAGAACCAAATTGGGACCCATGGTCAATGGATCTCAGGAGGATATCTCTTAGAGGTCTAGATGGACCATGAAATATGTCAAAGGATTTGTAGACGGATTTGAGTCTCAATCATTGGATTTTGGTACATTGGGATTATGTTTCATGCATGAAAATTAGTTTTTGATGTATAGATGCCATATAAACCAATGCTAAAGATGTATTGTGGTTTGGTATGAGCAGATACATCAAGAGGAAGCCAAAACTAAGACTTTATGTCAAGATTCAATTGAACCATTTAGATAGTTTTGGATTTTGTATCAATCTTGGGATTGGAGATATGTACATTTTTAAATATATTTTTTTCAAGTAGACACGGGTACTATAAATCTCTCTATAAAATTTAAAATTTTTTAGAGATTTATGAATTTATTGATGCATTTATGAAATTGGGTTCAAAAATGTTGAAAGGCTGATTTTTGAGTATCAATCGACTGGTGCAGGGGGAAGTCAACTGATAATTCTGTATGGTTTATTTTCGATAGGAATCAGTCGACTGGTAACTGTCTCAGTCGACTGATACATGCTAAAATTATTTTCAGTAAAGTCGAAATGTGTCCTAATGATGTCAAATATGTATATAATCTTATGGGGGTTAATACACAATGTTTATGATCATTAGATGGTAAAGAATCCAATGATTAGAATATTATTGGAGTTCATTTTGATGTGTGGTAAAGGAGGAGAAATGTTAAGTTTAAGTTGGAAATCAAATATACCTTTGCAAGAAATCCTAGCTCAAGGAGGAACTTAGGTGAAGGAGAAGCATTGTTGCTCATGTATTGGCAAAGAGGGAGCCTTGTGATTGGTTCTTAAAAAGCCTTTGGTAAGTCCAAATGTGGGGGAGCCTTCGAGAGGTTCTTACAAAGCCTTTGGTAAAATCCTAACTCATTAGGGAGTTTAGTTGTTAGGGATGTCTTGTGATAGGATCCATGCATGTTTGCATTTTCATTGCATGTTTGCATTTGCATTGGCGGTATAAATTCAAGGTGTAGCCTTGGCAATGTAAGTCCTAATGTTTTTAGCATTTGTTATTTGCTATATGTTTTTCCTAACTTAAATGTATTGCCAAACATCAAAAGGGGGGATTGTTAAGGCAATCTATGGTTCGTGGGACCGTGTATTTTGATGTTTGGGTAAAGAGTTTATGTTAGGTTCACCCTTGTATTTGATATGTGTATTTGAGTGTGCAAGTTTGCAAGATGCACAAACATAGCTTGATGGTGTTGGGTCCAGTGAAGGATGGAGAGGCATCCGAGGGACCATGGACAATGCAACAATGATGAGCCGAGAGAAGCGCACTTTAAGGCATACGCAAAATATGGCATGTGGAGATGAGTCGCAGGCTTGTATGCATCCGAGGGACAAGAGCCAAAGCCAAAAAGGCTTGAAGGCAAGAGTGTCAAGTGAGTTGTAAGGGTCCGAGTGTGAGTGAATTGTACTCGGGAAGGAAAACCCTAGGTATAGGATTTTACCAGTCGACTGG
Source organism: Boesenbergia rotunda (assembly GCA_024364735.1). Classification (NCBI taxonomy): domain Eukaryota; kingdom Viridiplantae; phylum Streptophyta; class Magnoliopsida; order Zingiberales; family Zingiberaceae; genus Boesenbergia; species Boesenbergia rotunda. The sequence continues at coordinate 362,009 of JAGFNQ010000050.1, read as the reverse complement.
TGTGGGATTAGTCGACTAGTAGAGGTTACAAAAAGATTAGTCGACTGATCCTCTATGCAGTCAACTGGTGTTGGCTGGAAATTCGAACGTTGGGTTGTAACGTTCGAATTCAACTGGATCAGTCGACTGGTGTTGGAACCAGTAGACTGATAATGGCTAGTTCAGCCACGAGTTCTATTTAAGGGAGCTCAGTTTGGCTGGCTAGGGTTGACAAAATTAGTCTTGGTTAAAGGTCAATTAGTAGTCTAAGTGCTCAAGAGCTTGTGCGAGTTTGTGGCGAGGTTTCTCCACTCACAAGGAGCAACGCGAGCTAGTCGGAGGCTTTTCAGGGAGTCATCTACCGACGGATCGGGATCATCTACCTTATAGATAGTCGTGGAGTAGGAGATTTATCTCCGAACCACGTAAATCGATTTGCCTCTTCTTTGTGTTAATTTTAGATTAATTATATTCTGCTTGTACACTAACACGTGTAGGAAGAAGAGAACTGACGAGTAGAGGGTGACGAGCTATTCATCCCTCCCCCCTCTAGCCGGGGCATTCGATCCTCATCAAGGTGTACTTACTTTTCATACACATATTCAAGGACAGTGTAGGGTGTTACACTATGCCTTTTCTTGTACTTGACTACTCTACCGAGAGTTTACTGGTAGATAGATTAGTGGATTGCCCATTGAAAAGGTCCAAAGAGCCTGGGCTATGGAGTAGGAGTCGTCGAAGGCTTTGAACCAAGTAAAACTAACTTGGTGTTTGCGTGCTTAGTTTTTCTTTCATCGCTTTATTTTTCTGCTGCATTCACTTTCTTTTAAACTCTGAAAAGCAACATTTTTAAAGTCATGTAATTCACCCCCTCCCCCCCCCCCCCCTCCCCTCTCACGTGCAACAATTCTATAGTCTCGGTAAGTTAAGGTTGATTGGATGCTAGGCAACGAGGAAATTTTGACATAGCAAACTGTCGAAGGCTATAACTTTTGACTCGGATATCGGAATAAGACAATTTTTGATGTGAAATGAAGCTCACTTAGAGATCTACATTTTTACTACTCACCAATTAATTGGTTTAATCGATTGGTACACTATAGCAGTGAATAGAATATTGCAAAATCGATTAGCTTGATCGATTAGAAGTAACTAATCGATTGATGAGTCACACCAATCGATTGGTAAGGTAAAAAATAGTCTTAAATTGTTAGATTCAATAATAATCGATTGGTGAGTCTAACAATTGGTTAGTAGGCGAAAATCATCCCGAACAATAGCCTTATAAAGAGGATTTCGAGGAGGATTCTCAGCACCGGTTCTTGAAGGTTTGGGAGACATGTTGATGTTGGATCAACTGAAACTTCGAACGGCAACAACTTTTGACTCGAGACTCTGAATTAGGCTTAGTCTGTGACCACATATCCATAATTCAAATATTTACATTTAATACTAGGAAACCTGTAACCGCCAACTTTCGAGCCCAAATTCCTTCATTTATGCCTTCATTCGAGCCATTGAAGATTTTATTACTATTTTTGATAATTCCCATTTTATGGTATTTAGGGTAATTATGGTATTTCTAATATTTATGGGTCTTACTTTGATTAAATATGTCATATTTATTAATTTCATTATTTGTCAAGAGATTTTCTTTTATGGAAAGATCTCTTTTATTTCTCTATAAGATTGGAATTAAAGTCCATCATTTAGAATTTCTTCCCTTTCTTAGTCTTAGGATCTAGGGTCTATATAAGAGTCATGTAATTCGCTACGGGGAATTAATCCATCATTGATAAGAAGATATCTATTTTTGGTGGTTTCTCTTCTTGCTTTATCCCCAATCCTCCTCTTCTCATCAACCTGTAGGATAATCACTATCATATCCGGTGTCACAAATGCTTCTGCATTTCCTACCACTAAGAGGCAATCCAAAGCAAGAAAAGAGCAAACAAAGAAAGGTTCATTATTATAAAATTGTTCAATTTCTTTTGTAATCTTATTTGTTTCTTATTGTGTTCTTGTAAGAATAGTTTGTACAAGGTTTTTCCGCCTCCAGAAAGTTTCCAAGAAGGAGATTTTCATAGTGAAGTTGTGAGTGAAGAGTGGACCCTTGGATTAATCACCTCAAGGAAGTTGATATCAAGTAAAATTCAAATGTAGTGCATGTGACGTCCAAATTTGAATCAAGATCTTTCACTTAGAGTTTATACGATGACGACGAGCTCATGAGAAATGATTGAAGGTATTTAACCCCTAGCTTATACCAGTTCTAACACTTTCAACATCATCAAGTATCTGGTCAACTTTGGCCTACGTGATATCTCTCTCACATATTGATCAAATATCTAAACCCAAGCTCGAGTCAACCTAAACTTGGTCAACTTAATCAATCTTGACCTGAAGATAATTGCACTAGCAATCATCTAAACCCAAGCTCGAGTCAACCCGAACTTGTTCAATCTTGACCCAAAATCAATTGCATCAACAATTTTCCCCTTTTTAATGTTTGATAATATGTTTAAGTTAAGCTAACTTATTAGCCTAACATCCTCTTTCATCCCATGTCAAAACATGAATGAGGATAAAGTCTACATTCTCCTCTTTGACACACATCAAAATTTTTTTTCGAAATTTCATTTATCTTCCAACATCCTAATGGGGGTTCTCTACCTCCCATTATAATTTCTAATGCTCCACCATGAGCATTCAACCATTATCCATCAAATATTTTGTTTGCTTATCCAAATCATGTTTTTATGGCAAATCTCCCCCTCAAAGCATGCTCTAACTTCATTCATTACACCAACAATGATTTGAAATTTCTAAACCTATAGGAAATCCCAAAATTGAAGTCATGAGATTAAAAATTCAAACCTTGAATATAAACCTCCTCCTCAATTCCACATTATAGTCATTCCTTTCTCATTTTATCAAGAAAATTACTATTAAATATTTATCAAAGAATTCTATAGGATTAGAAATAGTTAAATGACCTAAATGTCATTTGACCGATTGAAATAAACCACTTTAACCAAACACAACATCTACCAATCAATTGTTATCAGTTACGAATAGATCCCATCTTGTGTTAATTGATTGGAACTAGTTGCCAATTGATTACCTTACATATCAATTGATTGGTAACTATTACCAATTGATTGGCATATCTGAATTTCAAACTGAAATTCAGAATGAATGTCAGAAATTCATAAATAATTCTACGATTTTCAAAAAAAAACATGAAATTCCACATAGGCATCTTTTATTACATACTATCATGGAAAAAATAGTTTTTTAAATGAAAATACATCTTATTTTCAAATAATGATACAAAATTGAAAATCATTAAAAACTTTAATGTTTCACTTTAACATTGTATTTAACTAATTAATAGAGATTTCTATTAATAATTAGACTTCACAAAGGTTTTTCAAAATATTTTTAAAATCATTTTCAAAACCAATTTATAACCATGATTTATGGGCTAAATGCATATAACTTGTACATTAGCTTTCCCCATGTACATTAGCTTTCCTTAGAATTAGGTATATATCTCAAATCTTTCTTGCCCTTAGATGACTCTTATCAATCTAAGTCTAGATTTTTCTGCTTGGATCCTTTTTACTTCATTTTTCATTTTCCTAAGGGTCTTTTCTAACTTATCAAGTCTTGACTTCAAAACTTGATTTCCCATTTCTAAATCATTAATCCTTGACTTTTCTTAAATACCTTGATCATTTTTCTTTTTAGACATATATCTAACTTTCTTGGAGTTTTTGCCTAAACTGTTTTATACCTTTCTATCCTTAAGTAAAGTTGTTTAGTATGATATGATTTATAATTTTCCTTAGTATTATCATGTTTTCTACTTTCATGATAATAAGTATTAAAATCATAAAACTCATTTCTAGTATGTTTGTTATCATGATATAAGGACATACCATTAACTAATGGTATATTAGTTTTATTTTTAAAAGCTCTCTATTGTTTTGAGCTTCCTCCTTTGTTCTTACTTGATAACCTCCTCTTTGGACATTGATTTTGATAAGTCCCTTGTGATTGCATAAGAAGCACACAATGTGCTATTTTCCCTTTCGTATCAAAATTCTGACCTATTTTGATTTTTCCTTCACCATGGGTGTCATTTGAACCTTCTTTTTCATTAATATCACTTGGGTCACTTATTCTTATAGTATCCTTTCTGCCTACACTCAAAACATATGATATGATTTTTATTTTTAACAACAGCAAAAATGTTATACCTTCGCTCGTAGAGGTGGCACATTCTTCTTCATTGGATTCAGATGTAGAGACTTCTGCTCATTCCAATATCAATGAGCTCTTCCCCTCAATCCTTGAGATGGATAATTATTCATGTTCCTCCTCGGATATAAAACACCTCTCAACCTTTGAATCCTCAAGTTTTTTATTAAATGAGTCTCCCTCTTTGGAATTGCTTTCAATATACGTTGAGGTTGGATTTTCATGGAGCTTGACCAACTTACTCCATAACTCACTTGCATCCTTGTAGTTACCTATCTTACACAAAATATCATTAGAAATCAAATTAACCAAAATTTTGGTTACCTTGTCATTTATTTCAAATTTTTATAGTTGCTTCTCAGTCTACTTCTTCTTGAAAAGTTTTCCTTTGCTATCCATTAGGGATTCAAATCCCTCCATTAGAGCAAACCATTGCTTTATGTTCATTATGAAAAATTCTCAATCCTATCCTTTCATTGGCTGCCAATTCAAAAGGTGGAGGTGCCCAGATGTCATATCCAAATCCATCCCAGAGTTCCATTTGTGAAAGTTAATCTCCTTTGATAATTAGTCCTTTAACTTGTTGATATTTAGGACTCAAAATCTCAATTTGTTCTTCTTCCTCTAGCTCTTGCTTCTTCTAGTCATTAGTTTGATGAATAACATCTTTGCTTTGATACCACTTATTAGAACTCATATAAGCTAGAGGAGTGGTGAAGAGCTTCGATTGCTTCTCATAGTTTCCACGTTCTCGTCGTTGAATGCATAGCAAATCTTCAATTCAAACTTGGATGTCACATGCACTACACTTGGATTTTACTTGCTATCAGTGTTCTAAAAGGCAGCGCCTAGGACCGCCTAAGCGGTGGGCGACTACCACCCCGCCTTTTGCAAAGGTGACCCTAGTAGGCATCGCCAAATTAATCGACTGTCTAGGTAGCTAGGCGCTGCTTAGTCGTAGGGTGGCCAATTTTTTTTTAAAACAAAGTCTTCTGAATCGATTAGTCGATCAATTTAACGCTTCAATAGATTGTCCAATCTATTAGGTAGGCTTTTCGTGAGGAATAGAAGTCTGCCAAATTGATTGGCTGATCGATTGAGCACTTTCAATCGATTGACATGAGTTTCACGAGAAATAGAAGCATGCCGAATCGATGGTTGATCAATTGAACACTTTAATCAATTGGATAATTGATTGGGCAGGCTTTTCACGAGAAACAGAAGCCTACCAAATTGATTAGCTGATCGATTAAACACTGTCAATCGATTGGCCAATCAATTGTCTGAGTTCCGCTTAGGCGACCGCCTAGGCACTAAGGCATTGGGCTATGGGTGACCGCCCGCCTACCGCCTAGCGCTTTTTAATACACTCCTTGGTATCCACTTCCTTAAGGTGACTAATCTAAGAGCTCACTCTCCACTCATAGCTTTCACTAAGAACTTCCTCCTCGAAAACCTTGCAAAGGTGAAGAAGCCTCTTACAAGCTTGAGCACAAAAATATAACAAGAAACGAGAATGCAAAGACAAATACAATTGAAAACGACATTACAATCAAAACCTTTCTTTATTTGATCTCTTGTTACTTGGAAATACTTCTTGATGATTCAGAAATACAGTAACACTTTTCTCCAAAACCCCCAAGAACCGACCACTTCAAATCTTCACAAGATCCCCATTTCTAGGATTGCTTTCGGGTTGATTTATGCTTCCCAATTGATTGGCCTTACCCCAATCGATTGTCACGTCTAATCCAATTGTTCAAACCTATAGAACTACTCTTTTCACCCAACCAATCGATTTCCTGCTTCCAATTGATAAGTCAACCGATTCCAAAGCCTTTTGTTCTCTTGAAAAAGCACTGTTAATCGATTGATAAGGCAGAATCAATTAGGTCAATTGATTCGGTAGATATCTATTTCCTCTCGAAACTCCTACCAACCGATTGCCGCAATTGATTATCTTATGTCCAATCAATTGCTTTAATCGATTCTGAATCCTACTGTACACCCGAAATTTGCTCTCAATTGATGAAACCAATCGATTACTTTGGACAAATTGATTACACCAATTGATTGCGCAATCCTAAACTCTGAATTCTTGTTTAGAGTTCATTTGCCCAAGATTCAATCATCAATGACCTATTGGGACTTACCATTGCTTAGCATCCAGTCAACCTTGACCAGCCAGGATTTCTTTTTTCCAACCTTCTCGTCAAATTTTCAATCACCAAGTGTCCGATCAACCTTTAACCCACATAGACTTTTCTCTTACTAACCTTCCCTTTGGATTTTCTCACCAAGTGCCCGGTCAACCTTTGACCAACTTGGTTTTTTATCTTGTCAACTTCCCGTTGGACTATTCTCTTGCCAACCTTCCCATTGGATTTTCTCACTAAGTGTCTAGTTAATCTTTGACTCATTTGGACTTTTTTCGTATCAACTACCAGTTGGACTTCCAATCTGTTGGTGCAGAAAGCACCATATCGAACCTTGTTTTGATATTGGCAAAGGATTCAAAGTTAAGTAATATTTGTGATCTAACGTTGTTCACTGAGTGTGCAGAAAAAGCCCTAGCGAAGGACTACTAGGCAACTAGCGAAGGGCTGCTAGTCACCAAGTCCTAGCGAAGGACTGCTAGGCAACTAGCGAAGGGCTGCTAATCACCAAGTCCTAGCGAAGGACTGCTAGGCAACTAGCGAAGGGCTGCTAGTCATCAAAGACCTGGTGAAGGACTGCTGGGCACCTAGTGAAGGGATGCTAGGATACAAAGCCCTAGCGAAGGACTGCTAGGCGCCAGGCGAAGGACAGCTTGGGACTGAAGCCCTAGCGAAGGAATGCTAGGCGCCGGGCGAAGGACAGCTCGGTATCCAAGACCTGGCAAAGGATCGCCAGGCAAAAGTCCAACCAAAGGAGCGGTTGGCATCAGGTACATTCTCCCGAGAGGAGTAGGTGAGGACGCGTTCCCCGTCGAGGGAACAGTAGGCGTCGGTTCGACCTAGGGTTCCATTTTGGAGACCCAAAGTCAGAACCAAGACAGCTAAGGTTGTATAAACTAACAATTTATTGTTTCATTGTGTTTTGGACTAACCCTGGATGCAGGACCGAAGGAACGTGTGTCTGCAGCTCAGAGAGCCTCAAAGGAATGAGGCAATAGCTGACTAGGGCGCCCGGAGTGTCCCGGGCGCCCCCAAGGTGACCACAAAACACAACAAAGCAAAGCAAGCTTCGACAATTCAACTCCCGAGCGCCCCCGTGCCCCCGGGCGCCCCGCCTGTCGCGGGCGCCCCCAGTGTCGGCTGCCGAATCACCCCCTCGCGAAGCCAAGAGGATGAAGGCTTGACCCGGTCAACCCGAGCGCCCCGGTCAAAACTAATCCCGATTTTGAAGGGATCAGATGTTGACCGCGCTGGAGACGGATCGACCGCCACGTGGGGGGGCGCCCCCAACGTCCCAGGCGCCCCCAGGCCCTATATAAAGGGCCCTCGACCCCAAGCTTCGAACAATCACTTTCAATCAATGCTTCTACGCTCTTCTGCTCCCGCGCTCTGCTCCGAAAACCTCCTGACACGAGACTCAAGCGCCGACGACGTCCTCCCGCTCCGAAAATACCATCTACTCCGGACGTCGGTAACGAAGAGCTATTTTAGTTTACTGTACTGAATTCTGTAAAATCTTTTGTAAACTATTTTTGCGACATATAGAATTGCCAGCAGAAAACGGTCAACGACCGTGGGCCTTGGAGTAGGAGTCGACCTAGGCTCCGAACCAAGTAAAACCACCTGTGTCTGTGTGTTTTTAATTTTAATCTTCCACTATGCATTCTCTCTTCAAATCCGAACGATTTCCGATATTCACCCCCCCCCCTCTATCGGTTCTTTCGATCCAACAAGTGGTATCAGAGCGGGGAAGCTCAAATTTGGTGCAACCACCAATTTGAGAGTTTTTCGGATTTACAAAATTTTTTATTTTATTTCTTTCCTTTTTGTTAATCAACACCACTCGATCAGTCTCGCTTTTTATTTTCAAATAAATAATATCTGTGGGTGGATTTAAAATATTCTTACGCCTTTTTCAATTTTGAATTTTCATATTTTCACCATAAGTCTGAATTGATAAAACAAACAATTTTTGAAAATTTGTCATAAATTTTTTTTATTATTATTTTAATATTTTTCTCGAAATTCGTGCTACTTTAATTCAAGCAAAATTTTTCCCAAACATTAAAATCTTACTTTTTCATTATTAATCAGAATTGACAAAATCATCATTTTCAAGAATTTATCATAAATTGTTTTTATTATTTTATTATTATTTCGCCTCGAAATTCATGTAATTTTTTTTGGGGGCTACTTTTTTTCTTCTCCCACACTACTAATCCAAGACCAAGTCTTGGTACATTTCTGTTGTTTCTTTTGTGTGCAAGAGATCATTTTAAATGGCCAACCGAGAATGGAACAGTGCCCGTCCACCACTCTTCTCTGGCGAAAATTTCAACTCCTGGAGAAGTCTAATGGAATCTCACCTGAAGGACAATCTGGATCTTTGGTTGATAATCCAAACGGGGTTTAAATTCCCCACAGAAGATGGGATAGCACTCGCTTGGGACAAATTGGACGAACCAACTTTGAGGAAGATCAAGACTGATGCCAGGGCAACAGTAATCTTACAATGTGGCCTGACCAAAGAAGAACTGAAGCAGGTCGGATCCTTCAACTGTGCCAAAGAAATGTGGGAAAAGCTAATCAGTCTACACGAAGAGAGCTCCGATGTTGAGATCTTAGAAGCTCAAGAACAAGTAGCTGAGATGGACTCGACACCCGACGACGAAAACGAACCAAAATTAGACGACGAGTTGACTGAGACAAAAATGGTAACCAATTTCAAATCTTCTTTTAAATTAAGGTTAAATCATCAAGTTGATACTGCAATGGTCGAGGAAGGTATAATTTTTATTGCAGGGAAAACCCCAAGAGAACCACCAAAGAAGAAGATTCAACCTGTACCTGAGTCCGACTCAGACTCAGAATCTGACGACGAAGGAAGGGATCCTTGGAAACTGGTCTGGTTGGCTCGCGACCGCTACAAAATACCAAAGAAACAATCAAGCAAAAGAAAGATGACTAGAATCAAGGGGGAGATTCCCAACCGGGAATCAAAAGGTAAATTTACAGTATTTGAAAATCCATTATTTACCATGAATAATATGATTGAATCTTATAAGGTTAATGTGTTAGAAATTCATAATATTGCTATTTTTGATAATCCAGAATATTATTACGATTATGATGTAACTTAGATAATTTTTTTGCCTTAATTGTATGTTTCTTTTTATGTTATTTTTATTTTTTTTGAATTAGGATTGATTAGTTTAAGGATAAAACAGATAACTGAAATTTGAACAACATAGTATTGGGTGGCGGTGAGATGATAGTACGTTAGGGAAGCCATCTTGGCGGAACTAGCCGAAGCCACCAATCCAAGACCCAAACTAGTTAGACCAGAATTTATCAAAAAGTAATTTTTGAAGATGAAATTTCACTAAAAGGCTTTGTCTAGGAAAGGGTTGATGATCCAATAAAGCTACGGCCAAAGAAGGCCTAGTGCCTCGCCAAGACCTGGAAGCCAATTTTTGAAATTCAAATTCAAGTTACTTCTTGTCAAATTCAAATCTAATACAAATTTCAATTGATCTTAGACTCAACTACTTTTTCCAAAATAAAGTTAAAATTCATTAAAATGGTTTTCAAAGTTGATTCAATTTTTCAAAATTAATCATGACTCTTCAAAGTAAAATCCTTACTTCTATTTAAATTTATCTCACAAAACCCATAAGGTTAACATGCTTGATAATGTAGAACTGGGTGAGACATCTAGGACCTAAAAGCATAATTCACTATCCTTTTAAATAAATAAAAAGGTTTGCAAAAGTTATTCAAAATTTTTCAAATCCTAACTTAGGATTTGCGTTGTTCTCATATGTGTACATGAGTGTACAGATGTACAGGTACACATGGACTTGGTTGATGTCTTCAGGTGAAGGATGACATGGAGGCAAGTTGGAGGTTTGCGTGCGCATCCGAGGGACCGTTGGATAACAGAGGTGATGAGCCGAGGGACGCGGACTTCGAGACATACGTGAAGGGTGGCATGGAGGTAAGCTGGAGGCTTGCGTGCACATCCGAGGGACGAGGGCCGAAGGTGAAGAGGGCGTGAAGGCAACAGTCAAGGCTGCTGGTGAAGAGTCAACTGAGGTGTGAGGGTCTGAGTATGTGTGTTTGTACTCAGGGGCTAAGCCGGGAGGGTTTGAGTGCGGAGCGACTTGTACTCAGGAGTGAAACCCTAGGCTTAGGTGTGAACCAGTCGACTGGCCCATGGACAGTCGACTGGTATAGGCTGAAACAGGCTGGCATATTCGAACGTTGTGCTTTAACGGTCGGATCTGAGTGGGGCTAGGGGCAGTCGACTGGTAGCGACTATTTCATATTCGAGCCCTATTTAAAGGGGCTCGTTTCCTACTAACTTACATGACGAAACTCGCTTGGGTAAAGTGAGTTAGTAGTCTGTTGTGATCAGAGAGCGTCCGAAGTGTTGTGGCGATGTTTCTCCACCCACAATTAGCAACAGATCTAGCCGGAGGTTATCCGGGGGTTGATCCACCGACGGATTCTTGGATTAGTCACCCGTCCGGGGTGGAAACCAATAAATCATGTTGTTAGCATTGTTTATTTTACTTTGCATATTATTGTTTTCGCTGCGCTAACAACTTTGTAGAGAAACGAATGACAAAGTGCTATTCACCCCCCTCTAGCACACCGAAAATGATCCATCAGTTAGTATCAGAGCGAGGTTCACTCTCGATTGGAATAACCGCCAAGGGAGCAAAGCAAAGCTAGAGGGAATAATGGAAGATAAGTTAGGGGAAGATATAAACTCGCCACCACCGTATGAGCATGAAGAATTTGATCATTGGAAGACAAGGATGGAAAATTGGCTAGGGATGGATTGGGAATGTAGAATGACCATTGAAGACCCATTCGAAATCCCTAAGGATAAGCATGGCAAGAGGCTTCACCCCAGATATTGGACAAGTGAACAACAAGAACAAGCTAGGGCAAATGAAAAGTTGATCAATATATTGATTAATATCTTGCCTACTAATGTGATGAGTTGTATAGGAGATTACAAAAGCGCACATGACTTATAGAAGAAATTGGAAGAAGTTCACAAGAACTCTGCACAAGTTCAATTGGTGGAAGAGCATGATGAAATAAGTTCAAGGGTCCAGGAGGACCAAAATGAAGAATTGTCTGAGCCATCAAGTGAGGAGTCATCCATCTCATCAAGAGAAGAAAAGGAAGAATCAACATCAAGAATTAAGGGGGAGGAGAGACCCCCATCCTCACAAGAGCAAGGGAAGACCTCCAACTCCACCAAAGCTAAGTCAAAAGAGCATATTATATGCTTTGGGTGCAATAAAAAGGGGCACTACAAGGATAAGTGTCCCCTGGGTCAAAAAGAGGTAATTCCTAAGCCCAAATCCATTCAATTCAAAGATAATATGGATTGTAGGAATGAGGAAGCTCAAAGCAAAAGAAGGAGAATTCGATGTTTCACGTGCTGGGAGCTCAGGCATTATCATACAAAATGTCCAAGAAGTAGAGAACTCAAAAAGATGGAGCACCTCAGGAAATAGGAAAAAGGGGAAAGGAAGAGGAGCACTCATCAAGGGGGAGCCCCAAGGGTAAGGGAGGTAACCTCTCACTCTACTCATGCTTTAAATTCTTCCATGATTGCTCAAAATGTTTGTATGAGTGATAGAATTGATAACAATTGCTTGTCGATGCATGTTTTTGGTTTTAAATATCATGATAGGAATAGAAACAATTTTGTATGCCAAAACACCAAAAATTCTATGATGCATGATAAATTTGAAGGATCGATTTAGGCGTGTAGAGGGGAGGGGGGTGAATGCACTTTTTCGGATCTTTGAACTCTACAGAATTGTTAGCGCAGCGGAAATAATATGTAAAAGAATTAGGAACAATGCTAACACTTATCGGTTACTTGATATCCACCCAGATGGGTGACTAGTCCAAGGATCCACGCCGCGAGCACCACTTTTCACTATCGAAAAGTCTCCTTGAGGTGGAGAAACCTTTACAGCAAGATCTTCCTCTTTACAGATGCAAAAATAAGAGAGAGGAAGCACAAATCACTCTACACACGAGCAGCACTTCGTCACTGTACGGAACCGTACCGTGCACGTAAAACGGTGCTCCTTTTATAGGTGAACAGGACAGATTCGCAATCTGTCCAGCCCGCACCAGTCGACTGCCCGTCGACTGGCCTAGCATTAATTGCTTGCCAATGGCTAGTTTCGGGGGTATACCAGTCAACTGCCCAAATGTCAGTCGACTGGTCCGAGGCTGCAAACTTTCTGTGGGTTTTGGCAGTCGACTGCCTCTGGGCCAGTCAACTGCCCTGCCTCCCAGCTCAGCTTCAGCCATTCCGAACCTTCTCCTTCACGTGTGCCTTCAGGTATGCACCCTTGGCTCGCCCCTTGAAGTCCTCTTCCTCTGGCTATCGTCCCTCGGATGCGCACGCAAGCCTTCCCTTGGCTTGCCTCCATGCCACCCTTCACGTGTGCCCTTGAAGTCCACTTCCCGGCTTGCCCTTGGAACTCTCCTCCCTCGGCTCTCGTCCCTCAGATATGTCCACCATGTGTGATTCTCCAAGTCCTTTAAACTCAATCACACACATCAAATACAACGCAACACTCTAACCGTAAACATATTCAACCAACACATCAAAACCATGATCTTCCAATCATTTAAGGGTCGATTGCCTCAACAATCTCCTCCTTTTTGATGCATGGCAATATGTTTAAGTTAGAGATAAATAACAGCCATAATAACAATAGCAACAGATAGCAATTGAAAAAGCATGAGACATAGTAATCCTAAGAGGTAACCTCCCCCTTAATCTATGTCTTCCCCATTTTCAATTCTAATCACAATCCAAGTTAAGTTTCCACTTAACAACAGCAGTATGTTAAAAATATAAGACATATCAGAACCTAAGAGGTACCTCCCCTTTAATCCATGTCTTCTCCATTTTTAAACATTCAATTTCTAAGTTAGAAAGAACATCTTAAACCATTCATTCTAAGTTGAAATTCTAACTTAAACCACCCATTCTCCCCCTTTGACACCATCAAAATGATTGCCTCAAGCAACCAAAACTCATGGTATCACATGAGAGAATTTTCAATTTTTGAAATTTCTCACAGTGGATGAAAACTTGCGTGCCAGTCGACTGCCCCATGGGCAGTCGACTGATACCCTATCAGTCTGATTTTTCAGGTTTTCTGTCGAATTTCAGAAACTCCCAGAAAATTCCAGAAAATTTCAAAAATTATAAAATTTTGCATACATGTTTGAAATGTTATACTCTAACAGGGAAAAATATTAATCCATATAAAATTCAAACATGCATCACTTTTGATAAAAATCCAAAAGTTTTGAAAACCACTATATTTTGTATCAAATTTTGAATCCAATTTTGCAAACTAATGACTTTTAAAAGCATGGCAAAGTATGTAAAGCATAAAATGGTTTTCCAATGTTTAAAATGTCCAACTATGATCTTTGGGTAAAGTGTCCATTGATTAAACACTTGCCTTCCCCATAGTTAGTCTAGTTTTCATATTTTGATACTTTTAATGGTTCAACAATGTGCCACAAGCACAAGTGAGCCAAGTGTATCACCCTAATGGATCAAGCACCCTTTTTCAAAGCTAATATTTCCAAGTTCACCCTATACTTCTACAAAACACATTACAAGGCCTCTTCTTAAAGATGTAAACTCTGATTCGGGAAGAGGCTTGGTAAAGATGTCGGCTAGGTTCGACTTTGATTCAACATAGTGTAGTTCTATGTCTCCCCTTGCCACATGGTCTCTAATGAAGTGATGTTTCACTTCAATGTGTTTTGTCCTAGAATGGTGAACCGGATTTTTGGTTAAGTTGATTGTACTTACATTATCACACAAGACTTTGACCTTGGTGTAATGTAACTCATAATCCTCTAGGGTGTGCATGATCCAAAGGAGTTGGGAAACACACTCACCCATTGCCACATATTCCGCTTCCGTTGTTGATAGGGCAACGCATGGTTGTTTACTACTACTCCAACTAACTAAGGAAGACCCAAGGAATTGATACCCTCCACTTGTACTCTTCCTATCTAACTTGCAACCCGCATAGTCCGAGTCGGTGTATCCAAATAGGTCAACACTAGGTGTTCTAGGATACCAAAGTCCGACATTAAGGGTCCCTTTTACATATCTTAAGATCCTCTTAACTACAACCAAATGGGACTCTTTGGCACAAGATTGGTACCTTGCACACATGCCTACCGCAAAAAGTATGTCGGGTCTACTAGCGGTTAGGTATAGGAGGCTATCAATCATGGTCCTATATTGTTTAGAGTCTACCATTTTCCCTTCAATGTCACTATCCATTTTCACAATGGTTCCTATGGGTGTAGATGCTACCTTAGCATTTTCTAAACCAAATTTCTTTAACATCTCCTTAGTATATTTGGTTTGAAAGACATGTGTACCTTCATTAGTTTGCTTAACTTGAAGGCCTAAGAAGAAGGTTAACTCTCCTACAAGACTCATCTTAAATTCATCATCCATACACTTGATGAATTTTTGTAGAAAGTCATTATTTGTTGACCCAAAAATGATATCGTCTACATAGACTTGGGCAACAAATATATCCTTGTCCTTAGACTTTAGGAACAATGTAGGGTCAATTGTTCCTCTCCTAAACCCCTTAGACACTAAGAATGAAGAAAGCCTTTCATACCAAGCCCGAGGAGCTTGTTTCAATCCATATAAGGCTTTTCTTAATTTGAACATGTGTCTTGGAAAATTAGGGTCCTCAAACCCTGGGGGTTGTTCTACATAGACCTCTTCCTTAATGATCCCATTAAGGAATGCCGACTTCACATCCATTTGGTGGAGTGTGAAACTCATGTGAGCGGCATAGGCTAGTAGAATTCTAATTGATTTTAACCTAGCTACGGGGGCATAAGTCTCATCATAATCTAGTCCCTCAACTTGGTTAAACCCCCTAGCTATCAATCTAGCCTTGTTCCTAGTGATTTTACCTTGGTCATCTAGTTTGTTCCTAAAAACCCATCTTGTGGTTACAATGGTACAATCAGTGGGCCTAGGAACTAACTCCCAAACTTTACTCCTCTCAAATTGGTTTACCTCTTCTTGCATGGCTAAGACCCAATCAATATCTCCCAATGCTTCATCAATGGACTTAGGTTCTAGTTAGGAGATAAGAGCTATTTGACTAGTTTGATCCCTAAAGTAGGACCTAGTCCTTACTCCTTAAGTGACATCACCCACTATTTGGTCAATGGGGTGATCATGATGATGTCTCAAGGGCTTAGAGGTTATGGGTTCATTTACTCCTTCCTCATCCTCTAGGGTACTTCTCACTCCCCCTTGATCATTGCCCTCCAAATGTAGGTCTTGGATTCTTTGGGCAAGGGGTTGGACCTCCTCTACATCCTTATCAATTGAAGCCTTTCTAGGGTAGGTACTAGTTGTTTCATCAAATTTGACATTTGAGGACTCCTCAATCACCTTTGTCCTCTTGTTGTACACTCTATAACCCCTACTAGTCAATGAGTACCCTACTAGAATTCCTTCGTCGACTTTTGACTCAAATTTTCTTAGGTCATCTTTGGTGTTTAAAATGTAGACTTTACATCCAAAGACCCTAAATTAGTGGACTTGAGGTACCCTTCCATTCCACAATTCAAAGGGTGTTTTCCCTAGAAACCTATGCACCAACACCCGGTTTTGAATATAGCAAGTGGCGTTAACCGCTTCAGCCCAAAAATAGCTAGGAAGAGAATATGCATTAAGCATAGTCCTAGCAGCTTCTTGTATGACTCTGTTTTTCCTCTCAACTACCCCATTTTGTTGAGGAGTCCTCGGGCATGAAAACTCATGCTTGTACCCATTTTCAACACAAAATTGTGTGAAATTGGCGTTTTGGAACTCCCCACCATGGTCACTCCTAATTCGGTTTATTTTGATGTTCTTTTCGTTTTCTACCCTTTTACTAAATCCTATAAAAATCTCTAGGGTATCATCCTTATGTTTCAAGAAATAAACCCATGTAAATCTAGAGAAATCATCTACTATGACTAAGCAATATTTACTCCCCATAAGTGAGGGAGTACTATGGCAATCAAATAAATCTATGTGCAAAAGTTCTAAAGGCAAAGGGGTAGTGGTTAGAGTTTTACCTTTGTGTGATGCTTTCGATTGCTTACCCTCTTGGCATGCATCACACAACTTGTTCTTGTCATACTTGATCATTGGTAGCCCCTTCACCAACTCTTCCTTGACCACTCTTGCAATGCTCCTCATGTTGACGTGTCCAAGTCTCCGGTGCCACAACCACCCTTCTTCTTCTTTAGACATGAGACACTCAACAACATTGTTAGTAGCATAAGATAGATCAAGATAATATAGATTTACCTCTCTAAACCCTTCTAATATGATAGCATTTGATTCATTATGTCTAATGATGCATTTTCTAGCATGAAATTCTACTTGAAATTTCCTAAGGGCCTTCGTGAGGTCATCTATCTGTTTTCTTAATTCCCTATTTTCATTTTCAAGGTGTGAAGCATGTGAAGAGGTAGAACTAGCATGCAAATCTTTAAGCTCAATAGCTTCTACTCTAAGTATGGCAATTTGTTCTTTTAGCTCCTTAACTTTACTTCTAGCCTTAGCTAAATCCATATTTGTGCTAGAAATTATCTTTACCAAAGTGGAGGAGGGTAAGTGGTATACCTCACTTACCGAAGCTTCTGACTCTGATGATGAAGTGGAGGAGCTCTCATCTTCACTACTTGAGCTTCGTTCATCATCCGATGAGTCTGAGTGATCTTGTGCCATAAGAGCAAAGTGGGAGACTTGCTCTTCTTCTTCCTCTGAGGATGAGGGATCATCCCAAGTTGCCTTAAGGTTGGTGGCACCCTTTTCCTTTCCCTTTGATTTCTTCTTGTCACTCTTCTTCTTCTCTTCCTTCTTGTCCTCTCTTTTCTTCAATTGAGGACAATCATTCTTCATGTGTCCCTCTTGGTGGCAGTTGTAGCATATGACGTCCTTGGCCTTACCCTTACATTTGGCCCCTTTCCTAGCATAGGATTTGTTAGACAAACTTTTAAATGCTCTACGAAATTTTCTTACCATAAACGCCTCTTGATCGCTATCCAAGGAGGTGCTGGATTGAGTCTGACGAGGATGAGTAAACCACCTTCTTCTTCTCCTTCCTCTTCTCCTTCTCCTTTTCTGCAACAAAAGTAATACCTTTCTCTTTTGCCAAGGCATTAGCATGCTCGTGTAGCTTAAATTCACAGAAAAGATCGTCTAATTTAACAATTGACAAATCCCTCGATACCTTGTATGCATCAACCATGGATGCCCACAAGGTGGTTCTCGGGAAGGCTTGCAAGACGTACCTGACGATGTCCCGATTCTCGATCTTCTCTCCAATCACATGGAGCTCATTTATCACTTCTTTTACCCTTCCATGTAGCTGGCTGACGATTTCGTTGCTCTTCATGGAAAGGGATTGCAGTTAGGCCACTAGTAAGTCCTTCTTGGCTCTTCTGGACTCGTTTGACCCCTCGTTTAGTTCGACCAACTTGTCCCATAATTCCTTGGCGCTCTTGAAAGGCCCCACTTTGTTCAGTTGCTCCTTCGAGAGCCCGCATTGCAGTGTGGTGGTGGCCTTGGCATTAGATTGCGCCCTCTTCATCACCTCCTTTGACCATGATCTCATCGATGTAGGGTCTCCTCTTTCATCAACGGGTGCCTCGAAGCCTTCTGCAACACTTATCCAATTTTCAATGTCATTCATGAGGTAGTATTGCATCCTACCTTTCCAATAGGCGAAGTCGTTCCCGTCGAAGAAGGGTGGTCATGCGATTGAGTATCCCTCTTGAAACGTTCTGGTTGATTGTTAGATCTTCCGAAACGCACCAGCTCTGATATCAGCTGAAGGATTGATTTAGGCGTGCAGAGGGGGGGGTGAATGCACTTTTTCGGATCTTTGAACTCTACAGAATTGTTAGCGCAATGGAAATAATATGTAAAAGAATTAGGAACAATGCTAATACTTATCGGTTACTTGGTATCCACCCAGATGGGTGACTAGTCCAAGGATCCACGCCGCGAGCACCACTTTTCACTATCGAAAAGTCTCCTTGAGGTGGAGAAACCTTTATAGCAAGATCTTCCTCTTTACAGATGCAAAAATAAGAGAGAGGAAACACAAATCACTCTACACACGAGCATCACTTCGTCACTGTACGGAACGTTACCGTGCACGTAAAACGGTGCTCCTTTTATAGGTGAACAGGACATATTCGTAATCTGTCCAGGCCGCACCAGTCGACTGCCCCTGGGGCAGTCGACTGGCCTAGCATTAATTGCTTGCCAACGGCTAGTTTCGGGGGTATACCAGTCGACTGCCCAAATGCCAATCGACTGGTCCAAGGCTGCAAACTTTCTGTGGGTTTTGGCAGTCGACTGCCTCTGGGCCAGTCGACTACCCTGCCTCCCAGCTCAGCTTCAGCCACTCCGAACCTTCTCCTTCACGTATGCCTTCAAGTCTGCTCCCTTGGCTCGCCCCTTGAAGTCCTCTTCCTCTGGCTATCGTCCCTCGGATGCGCACGCAAGCCTTCCCTTGGCTTGCCTCCATGTCACCCTTCACGTGTGCCCTTGAAGTCCACTTCCCGGCTTGCCCTTGGAGCTCTCCTCCCTCAGCTCTCGTCCCTCGGATATGTCCACCATGTGTGATTCTCCAAGTCCTGCAAACTTAATCACACACATCAAATACAACACAACACTCTAACCTTAAACATATTCAACCAACACATCAAAATCATGATCTTCCAATCATTTAAGGGTTGATTGCCTCAACAAAATCTAGGAACTCTAGGAATAAGGACCAAGGCATAAAGTCTAAGAAAGTGAGAAATATGCCTAGAAAAATAGGAAGATCTAGAAATGATCAAATTAGGTCTAGTGATCCTAGGGTTAGGAAGTTAGAAAAGGAAAATCAAATTTTAAGAGCAAAACTTGATCAATTAGAAAGAAACCTAGGTAGAGTCATTCAAGGATCCGAGAGATTGAACATGATATCAATTGACCAAAATCATAGGAATGGTAGGTTGGGTTTAGGATACCATCCTAGGAGGGCTAATGTTGAGAAAATATCATATTCAAGGATGCCCTATAACTATGGTAGAGAAGAAGTCAAAAATGGTAAAGAAAAGTCATTTGAAGGAAAAGAAAAGAAATTGGCCAAGAGAAAGGTCTATAGGGTTAAGAGAATAATAGTGGAAGGTCAAGAAGCACCGGAGGAGCACCAGTGTGGGCTTGCTTTTGTAGAAAAGTTACCTAGGGAGATAGCTAGGGCTAGGAGCTCAAGGGAGAGCTCTAGAAGCCAAAGTGGGTTCCATGGTCAATGAATCTCAAGTGGATTCCTTCTAGGAAATTGAAAAGGACTATAGGGTGTGTCAAAAGGTTTGAAAGACTAAAGTTAGTCTTAATCCTAGAAAATTGGCACACTAAAGGGAGGATTATAGAGAAAAAGGTGAAATTGGATTTTTAATGGAGCTAAATCGGTTTTAATGTCTAAATACCATATAACTTGATGCTATGAATGGATTATGATTGAGTATAGGAAGAAGCATCAAGGTGAGGTTCAAATTAGAACTTTTTGGAAAAGGTTCATGATACATTTTGGAGAAACTCGAAGTGTACCAAACTTGGTATTTGGAATGACTTTGACTGAAATTATATTTTTCCCAAGTAAATATAGGATCCACAACTGTCCCCACAAGAATTCAGAATTTTTGGGAATTTGTGGAATTAGTTAGGCATTTCTGAAGTTCGGATTAGAAAGCTGAAAATCAGATACCAGTCGACTGCCCTCTGGCAGTCGACTGCGAAAACCCACAGAATGTAATTACACTCTGGCCCAGTCGACTACCAAATCCCAGTCAACTGGTACGCGAGTTTTATAAAGGGAAAGGGCGCGCCGGGAAAGCCAAACCTAGGGTTTTTGCTGATCACTCCCGGCGATTTTCTCCTCCTCTCAACTCCCCGTGAGTCCTAAGCTCATCCTAAGCCCTAAAGTCTTCTCTAAGGCCTCCTCTACTTCGGATCTACTTCTAGGGTTTGCTAAAACCTCATCCTTTCAAGCCACATTCTCAAACTCAAGTCAACATGAGAAGGATGAAAAGGTATTGCATTTTAAGGTTCATTTTTCTCGATTAAACCATGTTTTGACACTAATATGACACTTTTGTGTGTATTCCTTGATGTTTTTCCTTTTTGGGGGTTATCTTGGCATGCATGGGTATGTATGGGTTTTAGGATGGCTTCTAAGAGGTCTCGGGGTGAAGGGTCATCCCGACCAAGTCAGGGGGAGTCCAGGTTTAGGTCCCTGGAATGCAAGAAACGTTTTGAAGAAAATAAATTCATGGTAATGAGTTGTAGATACCTGAACAAGGCATTCTTTCAGGAAAAGTCACCCCAGTTGGCTGAAATGATCACTCATTTTCAGCTAGATTAGCTGGTTTACTGCCGGCAGGACATAGACGTTGACTTGTGTTCAGAGTTTTACGCCAATTTGACCTGTATTAACTCTGATAACAATTTGTATGAGTCTACAGTTGCTGGTATTCCTATCCCCTTCTCTATCATGGGTTTAGTCGGGTTCCTCCAGTGTAGGGTGTCCAACAATGCATCTGTTTATTTTCCTACTATTGTTGAACCCTTAGAGTTTCCTGGAGTCACTATTGATCAGATTCACATGCATTATTTCAGAAGACATAGGAATGACTCGGAGCGTCTGTTTGATGCTAAGCCCATGCGACCATTTAGTCATGTCTTGTATAAAATTGTCATTGAGTGCATCTTGCCTATTGTCACCAAGGGGAGGTCTAAGGTCAGACTCCCATATCTGGTGATGATGTATGCTCTAGAGAGGAGGTTGGACATCGATGTCACCCTACATGTTTTCAGTGTCATCTGTTATTCTTCCCATAGTGTCAATGGGAAGATATATATGTCCTTTTGCCACATCCTGACTGAGTATCTCCACTTGCATTTTAGCATCCGTGTATGTAGCGGTCAGGTGAGGCACCTGTCAAAGATATGATCAGTAGTTATACATAACTTTCGGGTTGTATTCTGATGTTTTTCATGAGCCAAATTTTTCTGAGGTAGGAAATACCTTAACAATCGTGCTTGCAAAGTTTAACATTTTTCAGAATTTCTGGAATTTTTAATTCGTTTCTGAATTTCGACTGAAAGTCTGAAATCTGCCGTATCAGTCGACTGCCCTGGGGGCAGTCGACTGGTAATATGGGCAGATTAGGTTTTGTGATTTCTGAAGGGTTTTTCAGAAGTAGGGGTATGTTCTATTTGGCACCAAGGGTAGGGTTGCTTGGGGCAATCTTTTGATGGTGTCAAAGGGGGAGAACTAGGGTGTTAAGTTAGGTTTGGGTTAAAACATAACTTAGGTTTGGTTACAAAACTTTAGAGTTAACTTAGGTTTGGTAGAACTTAACTTGTGATTAGCAATAAGAATTGAAATTTGGGAGAAAGCATAGGTTAAGGGGGAGTTTGCCTCTTGTGTGTTATGCTTGAAATTTAATTGCTTTTGCTATTGTTATTACTATATGTTTACCTAACTTAACATATTGCCACACATCAAAAAGGGAGAGATTGTTGGGGCAATCATCCCTGAGATGATCTGGAGGATCATGGTATTTTGATGTATAAGCAATATGGTTAAGTTAGGATTTGCGTTGTTCTCATATGTGTACATGAGTGTGCAGGTGTACAGGTACACATGGACTTGGTTGATGTCTTCAGGTGAAGGATGGCATGGAGGCAAGTTGGAGGTTTGCGTACGCATCCGAGGGACCGTTGGATAACAGAGGTGATGAGCCGAGGGACGCGGACTTCGAGGCATACGTGAAGGGTGGCATGGAGGCAAGCTGGAGGCTTGCATGCGCATCCGAGGGACGAGGGCCGAAGGTGAAGAGGGCGTGAAGGCAACAGTCAAGGCTGCTGGTGAAGAGTCAACTGAGGTGTGAGGGTCTGAGTATGTGTGTTTGTACTCAGGGGCTAAGCCGGGAGGGTTTGAGTGCGGAGCGACTTGTACTCAGGAGTGAAACCCTAGGCTTAGGTGTGAACCAATCGATTGGC
>JAGFNQ010000050.1:282033-333147 GCA_024364735.1 Boesenbergia rotunda | reverse complement strand
ATGATATCTTGATTTTCGAGGTGATGACCAATTAGGTGGAGGTCGTTGATGATGTCTTTGATTCTAGCATGAAGTTGAGTAGCATTTCCTCCAGAAAACATCTTGATGTCGAATAATTGAGTTAGAAGAAGATCTCTCTTGGTTACCTCTTAGTCATCCATTCTTTCATGGAGCTTGACTAATCGGTCCCATAACTCTTTGGCATTGTCGAATGGACCGACTCAGTTGAGTTTTTCCTTTGTTAGGCCACATTATAATGTGTTCATTGCCTTGTAGTCAATTTGGGCCTTTCTCTTCATTTTCGATGTCCACTTTTCCGATTCCAAGAGTTCTTCATCTTTAATTGGAGGTGTGTAGCCCCTTTTGATGTTGAACTAAAAGTTGATGTCTACCTTCAAGAAACACTCCATCCTTCTCTTCCAGTAGCTAAAATCATCTCCATTGAACAACGAAGGTCAAACAGTATTGTAGCCTTCTAGATAAAAGTTCAACATTCTAGCAAAACAAAATAAGTACAAGAATATTTTCAAGACTTTGTCTTGGGATTAGTAGGGTGGTATGAACGAAAAGAATAAGCTAGAAAGACTATTAGGTCTTTTTAGAATGGTCTTGCTCTGATATCAATTGTAAGATCGTTTAGTACCCAGAGAGGGGGTGAATCTTGATCATTAAATCTTTATTTTTGTTTCGAAACAAATCAAAGTAAAGCAGCGGAAAACATAATAAAATAGACATGTTTCTTTTACTTGGTTCGGAGCCTTCGTCCACTCCTAGTCCAAGGCCCGTGATCCTCGATCGCTTCATTGGGCAATCCACTAAATTTCTTTCTTCGAAAATCTTTCGAAGAAAGCAAATGCATACAATGATTAAGAGATAGTAATAACCTACTATCCCCTATACAATGAATATAAGTACACAAAGTAAAAGTTTACAACCACACAACTTTGTAAATCTTTGTGTAGGTTGTTGGTAAGCTTTCTAATGGAGTAGCGGCGCATTTGTATTTGTCATAGTAGCAAGAGAGCAATTAAGTGAATAGAAGAATGGATCGATGCTTGGCTTGAACTTCGAGACCATCTTATATAGGCAACATTTAGTCGACTAAAAATACTATTCAGTCAACTGATCTAATCCGTCGACTGATCCTCCTATCAATCGACGGAACCCTCTTCTTTCCTTATTGTCACTGATTCAATCTGCTCGATAGGCGTTGCATTTAATTCGACCAGTCGACTGATCCAGGTGATTAGTCGACTGAATCTTTTTCCTTTCTGAGCTTCGCACTTACCAAATGTGGATCGGTTGACTGATCCTCAATCGACAGATCTCTTAGAAATCCTTTCGCAGAGATTGGATCAGTCGACTGATCCAATGTATTAGTCGACTGATCCAATCTATCAGTCGACTGAACGTTGGCCTACTCAATTTAACTAATCTGCACTAAAATGTTAGTATAACAAATAGCATATATAAAAATTAATCCTACAAAACAAAGTTAACACAATAATGATGCATGAGCAAAGACAATAGGGTCTGTCTTGATCTCAACTTAAAAACCTCTATGGTTTTTCTGGTTAGATCAGTGCCTAAAGCTTGTCCCATTAGGGCACGACCTCACTGCACTCTCTCCAGGACTTACCTCAACTCACCTGCCAAACATTGAGTTCTCTTAACCTATTTAGACTTCACTGCTTGGCATCAAATTGGCCTGTCAAGGCTTCTACTTGCTCGATATCGGGTCCTTCAGACCTACCGAGACTTCCTATAAGATGTCAACCCATCTAGACTTCTTGCCTAGTTTTCACGATCTACCAACACTTCACCTGCCTAATTTTGAGTCTAGTTGACTTACTAGGGCTTCCTAAGTTGAGCTTCCTGCACACTTGATCAATTCATCAAATTACAACAAGACTTAACTTGAACCTTTGACAACATCAAAATATAAGTTCGATTATAGAACTTTTTGCACCAACACTTTATGGCTCTCTCGAATTCAAATTCTACAACTATTTTCCAATCAACTTAATGATTGATTGACTCAACTATTGTTCATCTTCTCCCTCCCCTTCTCCTTACTCTACCAAAAGCCTCTCCTCAACGGAAGACACCTACTTTCGAAGCTTACAAAAGCTCTTCCCTAGCGGAAGATACTTCGGCAATTTACTAAAGGGCACACCTGAGAATTGGTATTTACCAAAAGGTGTACCATGGTTTCATTTTTACCAAAGGGTGTATTTATTTTAGTGAACTTTCGTTTATACCCCTTCCGCCAAAAAAAGTCTTTCTCTTTCTCTTTCTCTTTCTCAGTAATAAATCCTGAGGCAACGAAATCTGCTTTTTCAGATTTGTCATTTTAAAATAATATATTTAGGAATCGGCTAAAAAACGTAAGGTAAAGAAAGAAAAATTATTTCCATTAACGAAAGTTATCTTCCAACTGATTTTAAAAATTTAAAGTGATGAATTTTTATATTTGATTAATATAAATTAATATATTAAATAATATTTAACAAATATATTAATATATAACAAAGATTTAAAATTTAAAAAAGTCTGAAATCTTTAATTTCAGATTAAGCGTGAGATTTCAGGCCCACGCTGGGCCTGAAATAAAAGATTTCAGGCCCAGCGTAGGCCTGAAATAAAAGATTTCAGGCCCAGCGTAGGCCTGAAACAAAATATTTCAGGCCCTATGTTGGCTTGAAATTATGTGTTATGATAGGGTTTTTTACGTAGGCCTGAAACATAAAGAAACATCTCTTTATATTTTTGAAATTGCAATAAAAATCACTGAGAAAGATTACTTTACGTGAGAAATTCTAATTAATATAAAACGTACATTATATTAAAAACGAACTTTAATATATATATATATATATATAAAGGAAAAGCAACTTCAGGTTCAGGGCCTGAAATCAATTGATTTCAGGCCCTGCTTAATTATATAAAATTAATAAATATAAAAAAATAATTAATAGACATAATAATATATATTGATTGGCAAAATTAAAGATATAAGGTTGATTTACTAAAACAAGCTATGATTCTACATTATTGTTATATCATTCTACGCCAACTGATACAGTATGAGAACATCAGTGGGTTTTGACCAAAACCCACTGATGGACCTCCTATATATGGATTTCTGAAAACCCTATAGTTGACCTAGGAGAAGATGTTTTAGGTGTCCAAACATCTATACACTCTATATCACCAATGCAATAGGAGTAGTTTAGAAATATCAGTGGGTTTTGATCAAAATCCACTGATGGACCTATCATATCTGAATTTCTGAAAACTCCATATGAATAGAGAAGGTAGAGGTAGGAGATGATATTTTAGGTGTCCAAACATCTATATATTATATATCACCAATGTAATAGGAGTAGTTTAGCCATATCAGTGGGTTTTGGTCAAAACTCATTGATATTTCTAAACTACTCCTATTGCATTGGTGATATAGAGTGTATAGATGTTTGGACACCTAAAACATCTTCTCCTATCTCTAACCTCTCTATTCATATGGAGTTTTCAGAAATCCAGATATGGGAGGTCCATCAGTGGGTTTTGGTCAAAACCCACTGATATTTCTAAACTACTCCTATTGCATTGGTGATATAGAGGGTATAGATGTTTGGACACCTAAAACATCTTCTCCTAGGTCAACCCTGTCTATTGATATAGGGTTTTCAGAAATCCAGATATGGGAGGTCCATCAGTGGGTTTTGGTCAAAACCTACTGATGTTCTCATACTGTATCAGTTGGCACAGAACGAAATAACAATAATGTAGAATCATAGCTTGTTTTAGTAAATCATCCTTATATCTTTAATTTTGCCAATCAATATATATTATTATGTCTATTAATTATTTTTTTATATTTATTAATTTTATATAATCAAGCAGGGCCTGAAATCAAGATTTCAGGCCCTGCTCAGGGCCTGAAATCAATTGGTTTCAGACCCTGAACCTGAAGTTGCTTTTCCTTTATATATATATATATATATATATATATATATATATATATATATATATAAAAGTTCGTTTTTTAATATAAAAGTTCCTTTTTATATAAAAGTTCATTTTTAATATAATGTACTTTTTATATTAATTAGAATTTCTCACGTAAAGTAATCTTTCTCAGTGATTTTTATTGTGATTTCAAAAATATAAAGAGATGTTTCTTTATGTTTCAGGCCTACGTAAAAAACCCTATCATAACACATGATTTCAAGCCGACACAGGGCCTGAAATCTTTTGTTTCAGGCCCACGCTGGGCCTGAAATATTTCTATTTCAGGCCCACGCTGGGCCTGAAATCTTTTATTTCAGGCCCAGCGTGGGCCTGAAATCTTTTGATTTCAGACCCACGCTTGATCTGAAATAAAAGATTTGAGACTTTTTTAAATTTTAAATCTTTGTTATATATTAATATATTTATTAAATATTATTTAATATATTAATTTATATTAATCAAATATAAAAATTCATCACTTTAAATTTTTAAAATCAATTGGAAGATAACTTTCGTTAATGGAAATAATTTTTATTTCTTTACCTTACGTTTTTTAGCCGATTCCTAAATATATTATTTTAAAATGACAAATCTGAAAAAGCAGATTCCGTTGTCTCGGGATTTGTTACTGTGAAAGAAAAAAGAAAGAGAAAGAGAAAGACTTTTTTTGGCGGAAGGGGTATAAACGGAAGTTTACTAAAATGAATACGCCTTTTGATAAAAATGAAACCATGGTATATCTTTTGGTAAATATCAATTCTCAGATGTGCCCTTTGATAAATTGCCGAAGATACTTTCTTTTCCGGCTCAAGCCCTCTCTTGGAGAAGACAAAATCTGTTTTCATTATTACGCTGGCTTAAACATCAGAGGGGTAAAACTGGCACCACTGACCACTGACTCCACTGACGTGTGTTGAGGTATCTCAGATTGGAGGGTTGTTTATCGACCGCGGACTAACGGGAGGCCAGCTTCAGTGTAGAACAGGAGAAGCTCTATAGACATGCAGGTAAATTCTGACGGCATCAGATATAATTCACTGAAAAAAAAATAGTTAGATTTGCTTGTAGACTTCTATTAAACTGTTTAAATAAAAAACGAACAAGTAAAATATAAACAGATTGTTTCTTCATGGTTATATTAACATTGGTTTTTAAAACGATTAATCACGTTAGATAATATCGAATTTTAATAATTAATTTAATCATTAAAAGATTTTTATCGGTTATTAAAATAAATCGAGAAAGTATACATAAGAACTCATCCTGACAATCTCATCAGGTCCGCTATCCATTAAGAAAGAAAATTTTCGATAATATACCATAGCTTAGTTTCGAATTCTAAATCCTTAACTTATTATTAGAAGGCCTAATCATGACACTGTCCAGACACTTATAGGTGATAATTATTGTAATCTAATTAACTTAACAGAGGCATAAAACTTAGGATGAATATAATGATTTACTTGCATATTCCATTCTCTAATGTATTTTAATTATATTTATGGCATGGATCTTCGCATTGACTACGGTTGAGTCGACCACCAATTCATGACTCGAAATAGGCACAGTATGGACTAATGAATTCGATACAAAATAATATTGTATGTCCTATACTCATTTATGATTCTTAAGTTTTTCATAAATTTTGCCTCACTAAACACCAACAATAGTAGCCGACCATATTTATCTACAATTAAATTAATCATCACATTAATTAGATTCAACCTAAGCATGTGAGTCTAGGGACATAGAGTTTTTTTTTTTAAAAATAATCTATTTATTTATAATTTAGTTTACTTAAAACTATAGCATAATTTAATCCCCTCTTCTCACCCATATACCCATGGTCAATTACTTCTAATAGAGACAAGCCTAACGATCGAATACTTACATAATGTTCACCTCACTTTCACTATGAGTCTATCTACTTGAATCGTTTGGTTACTTTCTATCATTCTATAAAAGCAATGCTATATTCAACTATAATGGTTATGAATTGTTCATATAGACGATAAATGGAGAGACGAAAGATGCCTTGCACAATATTTTCTTTAAACTCCTTTCATTGATAATGGCGTATATATACAAAAGGAGAACATAATTTTCTTCTTTCATTGATAATTTCTATCCTTAGTAACTAACTTATCCATCATCATAGATAACACCTCAAGAATTTGGTTCATGATAACAATTTTCTCTTTAAATCTACAAGCAAGGAATCCTTCTAGATAACACCTCAAGAATTTGGCCATCAAACCTCCTCTATTCTTTAGTTTTAAAAAAAAATATTTTCATTGAGTATAGGAATTGATAGTCTTCTTCTAGATATACAATTGCAAGCAAGGTGTATGGACTCATCCTTCCATTAGTCTCCTCTTCCTCTCCATCACTCATCTATACAAAATAACGAAGAATGATGAAAATTCTTCAATTTCTTTCTTGAAAAATAATTCTGATTGAAAAAAAAAATGATTGTTGAACTTTGGTGAGCGTAAAGTATTTGTGGTTGTAATAATTCTGATTGAAATAAAAAATGATTGTTGAACTTTGGTGAGCATAAAGTATTTGTGGTTGTAATAATTCTGATTGAAAAAAAAATGATTGTTGAACTTTGGTGAGCATAAAGTATTTGTGGTTGTGCTTTGTCAGTAGTATGGTCTAATAATTTATACGTGGGTCATGTTATCTTGAGGTCTAAGGATAAAATCTGATAAAGTCAATATGTTTGTCCTTCCCATGCGCTAGTCTCAACATTCGGGCTAGTAATCCTCGTGACTTATTTCCTTTATGTTGGGCCTAAGATGAATTAACGGAGAACTAGAAGTGAACGAATCGTCTTTTGCGATCTATGATATTCAATCATAATCCATCTGTTATATACTACAAAATAGCAATTCATAATTAATATTCTTTTTTCTTTTTTTTCAAGGCACATTGTTTGTATGATTATAATACTTTCGAAGGATATGGGTAAAGAGAATAACTAGAACATATATTATTGTTTTTGATAATCTTTAAGAGAAAGTCTCTTGAATTAAACTCATTCACCACTGAATCAAATAACTAGTTATATCTAATTGTTGACAAATATGAATAGTTTTATTTTATTTTATTTTATTTCTCATCAAATAACGTTTAAAAATCAACTAATTACCAAATTCTCATTCAATTAGGATCGAGAGGTTAGTAAACGAAAAGCAAAGAAGAAGACAAAGACATTTAATTTCTCTTATTCAGGAAGTTAAAGGATGAGAATATTGTTTATTCATCTCTATTCCCTTTGATCAATTCAAAAAAAATTTATAAAGAACAAAGAGTCAGCATCTTGTAAAGTAAAACCTATAATTACTTCATTTCCATCATATTCTTATCCACCGAGACTGAATTGTCATATTTAATTTGAAATAGCCAACTATTTCTTCCCCTGATACAGTATACAAATCCGTAGCTATCTCCCCATAAAATCATGAATTGATGTTTTCTTGTTTGACATGATCAACCATTAATTTTGGATCATGAGAGAACAGACATGCAATTCCTGATATGTATCTGAACATGCTTATCTTCTTCTGAGATTAGCTTTTAGAGTAAGTGGCTCATCAGTTATCCATATCAGTAATCTTCAACGAAGGCATCATTGCTCCAAAACCTTGAATATCTCCAGCAACCCTTCATGAGCTCAAGGAACCTCAAATCTAAGTAAAGAAGAAGACAATTTCAACCAAGGAAAAAAATATATCTTCTTGTAAACTGTTTCTTTTTTTAATGTTCTTATCTTTGCTAAGCATCCCTGTTTTGATTGCCACGCCATATACGGAGTTATTTAATTGTTAATCCAACCTTTAAGATACAGAAAATGACTCCTAAAGTCAATGTTCTTCGTTCAAGAACAAAAGAATAGTGGGTATCTATCTATCCGAATAGTTTGAATTAGTAAATCCAACTGGATATATGACAGTGCATATACAGTGGTGATGAGTCGGAAGCAGACATATTTATTGTCCAACTTGAAAAAATAAAATTAATCTAAAAACCCCATATACACTAAATTACATTAAAATACCTAATATCTAACTTAATTTCCTCCTAATCCCTGCTTCAAACAAAATTTATTCTCACGTACAAATTTTTTCTTATTTCAACTCCCGAATACATTCTGATTTTTTAATTATTCTTATTTTTCAGTATAAAAATTCAAAATAAAATATAATTTATCCTAAATTTAATACTATTTAATTAGAATCATTTAATCAATTCAACCTAAACCAATCAATTGATATAAGCTCAGAATCAATTGGTCAAAGAGATAAAAGAGTCATACTCAATTAGATAGAAAATGATGTTGAATTTATGAAGAATTATATCTCCTTTTAAATTTTTTTTATATCTATAAAAAATAAGAATTTCTATTCCTCCGACAAACAGAAAAAGAATCATATTTAATTTAATAGTAAATATATTAGATTTTAATTTAAATGTATTCAATTTAAGAGGAATTATATTTCTTTTAACTTTTTTAATCTATAAAAATAAGCATAAATAAATAAATCGAGGTATATTAGGGAGTAATATATATATATATATAATATATATATATATATATATATATAAAAGGAGTAAATAAAGTTTTTATAATTGAGCAGGAATCGAGGAGGCGGTTGAATTTGATATGAGAAGTTAGGATAATTTGTCAAATATATTTATATAAAATATGAGTTAATTATAAGGTTTTTAAATCAATGAATATATAATTGGGGGTTCTAGAAGCACTGCAAATGGGTAGTTGATGTGGCCCTAATCCTTTTTATTATTTTCTTTTTTTATTATATTTTTTAATAAAATGTCCACTTAGAAGCTCGCTTGGCTTTACCCCAAAGAAACTCATTGAAGTCTATAAAAGTAGGGATCTTCTTCCAAGCGATTCACTGCAATCTCTTCAGCTCCATTGTTTCCTTGCCAGTCAGCGAGCAAATCGACCATGTTTTCGCTCGCCTCTCCCGCCTCTCCCGCCGCCGCGGCCTCAGCCGCCACCCCCAGAACCCCTCGGTTCAGGCGCTGCGTCTCCGCCTCCGCAGCCATGGTCGGCGCTCCGGTGCAGACCGGAAACATGTACGACCTGCTCTCCGTGTCCCACACCGCGGGAGCCGACGAGATCCGGAGCGCGTACCGCCGGCTGGCCCTGCTGTGGCACCCGGACGCGTGCCGCTCCGCTGGGGAGGAGCGCCGCTACGCGGAGCGCTTCATGGAGGCGCGCGAGGCCTACGAGGTGCTCTCCGACCCCGTCAGCCGCCGCAACTACGACCTCTCCCTCTCTGGGGACCGCTGGGCCGCCGCCGTCGGCGCCGCCCCGACCTTCCGCGAGGGCCGCGCTCGCAGGCAGGAGGCTGGCGCCACTGCGTTCGGAAACTGGGATCTGCAGCTCGATGGGCTCCGGAGGAGGTCCGCCGTGGCGGAGACCGGCGAGGAGGAGACCTGGGGCAGCCGATTGCGACGCGCCCGCGCCACCCGCGCCGCCTGCGCCGCCGAGCAGGTCGTTTGATGGTTGGATTTTGGAATAAATTGGACGGCTGCGATCGTCCAAGTGGTTTAAAACATCATCGTGTTTTGTAAAATGAACGATCAAGATCTACGCACCGGCAATTGTAGTAAACCATGTGATTGTATATATCAACGAATAAATATTTCAGCTCTATAAAAAAAATTCTTGGCAAATCAAAAACTAAAAAGAGAGAGAGAGAAAATAATAGTTGATTTGGTTAATCAACCCTGGTGAGGACTAAAAGAATGTGTCTAAGTTCAATGAATTCATTTTTGCTGTGATTATTTTATCCTATTATGAAAATAACTCTGTAATTATATTTTTGAGTTAAAATGTCTGAATAAAAGAAAACAAAAACAAAAACATATTTCTCTTATTTAAGATTTATTCACCATCTCTATTCCATTTGATTTTATTTTAAATCGTGTATCCTGATTTATATTCATGATTGAGTTTTTTTTTTTTTTTGCTATTTCTTCTCCCT
Organism: Boesenbergia rotunda; assembly: GCA_024364735.1. NCBI lineage: Eukaryota > Viridiplantae > Streptophyta > Magnoliopsida > Zingiberales > Zingiberaceae > Boesenbergia > Boesenbergia rotunda. Next base: position 323,110 of record JAGFNQ010000050.1, on the reverse strand, counting down.
CCCTCAACCTCAAGTCAAAGTAGACTTGGATAATTTTGTAAATAATAATAATAATAATCATCAGATGGTTAGACAAAGAAATTATAATTTTGTATTTTAAGAACTAAATTGTGTTTTTACTTATGTTAAATTTGAAAATCTTTTGATATTTCTATCAAAGTGTGAGACTCAAACACGATTATAAAGACTGACATTAGAAGCTAACCAAACGTGTCAAATATCTATTACGAGATTATAAAGATGACTAAGGCGGCTAAAGATTAAAAGACAACTATAACTCTAAAAATTGATTAAGAATAGAACCATAACTAAAAAAACTGATTAGTTTTGTTTTCTTCAAGGGAAGAAACGTGCTCCACTAAGTCTCCAAGCTCTGCCAGCCAATGACCTTCGTAGCCATTAAATAGTATAAGTCCAATCTTTGACAAAGATTTAAAAAAAAAATTAAGTAGTCTCCTGGACCACCTACTTAATTTCTCAAATATATATATACATCAAGTCTTATCTTCTTAGCTTTATGAATTAATGAATAGAATTTTTTTTAATAAGGATTGATCTAAGAATATTAAATTGATTAGTTAAGTAGGATAAATATTTTTTAATTTATTTAATGACTAATAAAAAATTTCTTAAGATCAAACCGATCAATCTAGATTAATTAATATAAATTGAATATATGATGTCAACTAAAAATTAAAAAATATCTGATGTCAACTAAAAGTAATTAAAAATAAAAAAAATATCCCAAAATAATGTTATGATGGTAGAACACCTTAATTTCTCGAATATATCGAGTATCGATTTCGATGAATTAATGAATAAATTTTTTAATAGATAATTGATTAAGAATACTAACAAATAGACCATCTATTATGAACACTTCTTAATTTATCCTTGTAATTAATAGGATACTTCTATGAGCAAAAATAATCGATATAAATTGCATACCTAATAATTCTAACTATTAATCATTTAATTCCCAAAAATACACACTTATCACTTTTAATCATGGAGTCGAGAAGATAAATCCTAACTATTAAGAAGAAAAATGAATAAACATGATAAATAAGTAAATAACATAACGGAAAAGTGGTAACAAGATCTAATAATTGAGATATTGCAACTAGTGCCGCAAGCGCCTGTTATTATCCAATGATGATGGCACCTTGATCATGCACTCCTAATGCTCAGAATCATGTCAAGCACTTGTGATGGTGGGAAAACCCAAATTCAGTCACAAAAATGATACAAAAGGTAATCAACTAGTCACAAAGAAAGGGTCTCGATTAATAAAGACAATTATTGCAACTTATTTTCCAACCTTGATTTGACTTTACATATCTGCAAAATTCCACCACAACTGGTTGCAGTTTTCCTAATCAACCTTTTGATTCACCAATAGAGGATCTCTGTGCACTAGCCGCCTTTAAACAGAGACATCGACTGATCAATCCAAAAGTTTGACAAGTTAAGCACACAGCCATTGACTGATTCATGACAGAAATTTGAAAGCAACCAGAACCAATAATTAAACAATGGCATAACTGACATAATAGCAAACCAAGAAGCTATTGTGTTTCAAACCTGGGTATTACAATTCTTCCCTCAGAGAATTCAATACAGGAAAACCAATCAACATGGTTAAAGTTACATCATGATGATTAAGATGATATCTTCTGGAACACAAATTTTTACTGGGGGTAGAATAAACTACGAGATACCTCTAGGAATAGGAAAAACTCTTAGAATAGAAGTCTTCGGGCAAGAAGATAGATTAGCATGCAATAGCTTTCCAGTGCAAGTACAACCCAAATCTCAAACCAACCGTGTGAAAATTTTCATGTGCCAAGCAGGCAGTGGATATGCATATACTGAGCTGTTCAGAACCACTTCCACTTGATAAATCTTGTGACCAGCAATCAAACGTAATAGATAGATTTCGACGTGTTCATCATATGACCTTCAGATTTGATTTTATGGCACAAGGTTCGAATAGAAAAAGGCATCAACATAGGTGCACCTTTCTGTGTGCCGGATACCACAATGAGGTATAAATAGCATTGAATATCAGGATGAAGCAAGGTAACCTTAAGCAAAGAGATTCCCTCTAAACTTAAGCAAAAGGGTTTCCACCAATTGACGCCAAAGAGCCTTGTGAAGTTATCTCCCTGGTAAGACCAACAATGCTGAGTTACTTTTGAAAAACACAAGAGCAGACTAAAGGGATTCACGAAACCATACCGCAACTGAGAGCTTGGCATTTCCCCTCCATTATATTTAAGACTTCCTGAAGAGGAATAGGCAGTTTTAATAGTGAGGCATAGAATCATTAATCATTTCACTGAAAGCCTACCTTTAGGTATAGATGGTACATATGGAACATCTGGATTCTGGGGAAACCATGTTTGAGGGAATCCGCCAAGTAAGTCTGCATCCAGCAGTGGATTCTGTAAGGTAGTCTGCAATTGGCTCATGTCCAGAAACTGCAAAAGGACAGATAATAGGCCTCATTGATAATCAAAACTGAGATTTCCAATATAGATGATTGAAGCTTATTATAAGCATGTCCATTCTAATGAACTAGTTACTAACCATCCAATTGACAAACCAGCAACAGTTATTTGACTCCACATGGTTTGAACTTATATTGAATAAAGAAACAACTTTTGGAAGACATACTAGCTCAACTACAAAATAGACTAATATCAGAATGTGAATTGAAAACCAAGTTCTCACGAATTGAACCAACAGTAACTGCCAACAAAACCATCTGGAACTTTTTCCTTAGGCATTTGTACTCAAAATCAGCTCCCATGCTTCCTTCACTTATTTAAAATTTTAATTTAGTTATGGTATGATAACATCTTAAGGTTATATATATAAAAAAAGATATGCTCTGAATAAAAACATTTTACATCATTTTTATGATTACTGACCTTATTATTCACGTCAAGTTCTGAATCAAATGGAAGATCAAATGGATTTGTAGATTTCCTTTCTTGAATAACCCCTCCCTGTAATCATATTAACAAATTTGGTTGAGCAAAGATGTACACTGCTTTCTTTTGGCCTATGTATAAACCACTGAGTAACAAACAACCATCAGTAATATTAGCAATTGCAAATGACATATTTTAGTTATTTAAAAATACTACATACAAAGCTAAGCAATACATTTAAAAGGAAGATACCAAAGAATAATAATGCATGTTAACCAACCAACACAATTTCTACAGAAGAAAATTACACTTTTGATGCAGGAGCATTCATCACCACAATCAATTTGTATCCTCCGATAAGGTTATGTTCCCTTTCGAGTTGTGACGAGAAGAAAACGAGGCTACAAGCCTCCCTTTTGGGTCTTGAAGAAGGTGGATCGAGACTACCAACAAGGAAGATGACCAGCCCGTGGCCCCCTGACGCAATTACGTTCTATTTAGAGTTTGGACGAGGCAGAATCTTCTTTCTACTAGCTGACACGGCTAGCCCGTGCCCCCTGGCACGGGCGTGTTACGCTCTGTCTTTTGACAAACTCTAGATTTGGTCTTTTAACTTTTACTTTTATTTGTTTTAAATTTTTAGGATTGGTTTTCTTTTCTAAAAATTAGTTTAAATTTTATATCCTTTTTTAGGATGAGTTTACTTTTTCTTCTTTTTTTTTGTTGTGACTTTTTTTTTTATTTTTTAGGCTATTTAAACAAGGATTAGGGTGCTTGTAAAAATATGAAGTTTATGTTATGTTGAGTTTGGTTTCGTATTTTATTTGGCTTAATAAACCTATTCTTTTCGCTTAAACCTAGTGGCGGCTCCTCTTTGTTTACGAATTATCTTCCTATGTCTTTCTCTGCAAACCTCTAATTCAAATGTCATGCCAGGAGATTTCTTCCCTTGCGTCTACTTTGAACTATAAACAATAGAATGTGTTTATTGCTAGATTGTTTAAGTAAACCTAGTTTAATCAGATCATATTAACTTGGATATGGTTTGGAATTTGACAAACTAGGAAGTGATTTATCCTAAATAATCTTAATGTAGCCATAAGCAGATGCAGTGTGGGCACTTATTGCATAGGCATGTGGTTTAATCTTACAAGATAGCTGTATATTCCCAATATGCATGAATCTTCCAAGATAGGTATTTCCCAATATGCATTACTTTCTATTTATTTCCTCCTTGCCACTATACATAAATACTTCTTGCAGATAATATGATGATTCCATCACATTGGTAATGACACGGTAACAAATAGAATATTTGCCTACCGCAATTAAACTAAATCTTTGTTGATATTGAAGATAAGATTGTTAGGAGCACATTCAGGATAAATAAAATAGAGAAAAACTTGGAATTATATGACCTTCAAATGCAGAAAAGAAATTAATAAAAGGATCTATCCACCATTTTATAGTTTTGAATTGTCGACGGTCTATATATTTGATACATTTTAGAGCTGAAAATAACCAGATTAATAGAGAACACGACAGTGAATCGAACCAAAAAAGGTGAGTGTTTGGGGCAGTCTGACCCATTGCAAGCACAAGTGGAAACTATCATCAATACGAATGGGCTGTGCGATTATATGACCAATTCACACCATCAAACTTTAAGAATTATACAAGCTCGCCCTTTTTCTTCATTTGATCTTGGTCAGGTATCTGATTATTTTGATTGAAGGTGCTCCATCAAACCCCACCTACTATTAAGCCTATAAAAAATATGTAATAGGAAGCAGGCAAAACTGACTGGCAATCAATCGAATTTGAGCTTTAGCCTAATGTCCATAAGCAAGTTGTGGGTCATCAATCGTCTAATAAGATGGTGCTCCGGAGCTTCGAACAGTTAAGTGAGTTAGTGGTCTACTTTATATTGATTTATTCTTTTTCTTCTCTAGATAATTAAAACCCCAGGTGAGCGATCTATTGATGATTGATCCAGAAGCTTTAATTGTTATTTTAATGGTGATGTGCATTAGCCTTAAATTTCATGATTTTTGTTTTGAGCTGCTTAAGTATCAGAGGCCTATATCACATTGGAATTTTTAATCTTAATTATAGAATAAGTTTTATTTAAATAAAACAAGATAAATTTTATTTAAATATAGATAATGATATAATAGGGGACAGAGCCCAATGGCGTAGACCCACCTAGTGGGATAAGACTCGGTTTTTGTTGTTGTTGTTGTATAGAATAAGTTTAAATGTAGTTGAGTACATCCAGTTTTTTTTTACCTAGAAACTCATAATACTATATATTTCTAAACATTTCATATTTTTCCATTACTTATCAAATAGTAGTTGCAGGTATTTTTCTGTACACAATCTAAGCCTCTTTCCCTTCCATTTATTAGTACTATTTCAAAAACCTGAGCAGATTAAAACTGTCAGAAAATCTATAATAATGTCCATCACACTGGTTTTTGTTTGTACAAAATCAAGGTTTAAAATCTCGACCCGTGCTGAGGTTTCGGTCCCAGATCGGAACGATACGGTTTCGGTATCGTATCGTGTCGTGCCGATATGCATGGTAGTTAAAATCCCGATTTAAATATTAAAATCCTAAGATTTTACGATTTTTGACTTCCGAACGATTTAAATCGGAGTTAAAATCGCAATTTATTAAAATCCCTTTGAAATCGCGATTTTAACCCTTAAAATCCCGATTTTACGATTTAAATACGATGTTAACGATTTTAAAAAACCCTCTTTTTTTCCCATTGAACCCGGTTCAATTAAAAAACCCGCACCGGTTCAATTGAAAACCCCCGCTAGTGCGTGCCCTAATCGGCCCGTCGCATCTTCCTCTTCTCATTTCCACTTCTCGCGTCTTCGCTGCTCGCCAACGTCCCTGCTCGCGCAGCGTCGTGACGTCCTTGCTCGAGAGCTTCCCTGCGGCGTCTTCCCAGATCGCGGCATCTTCCCTGCTCGCGTCTTCCCTGCTCACGGCGTCTTCCCTGCTCGCGGCGTCTTCCCTGCTCGCATCTTCCCTGCTGTGGCGTCGCGACGTCCCTTCTCATTTTTCCACTTCCTCGCGTCTTCCCTGCTCGTGAGCTCGCGTCCCTACTGCGGGTCTTCAGCATCCCTGGTGCGTGTCCACTTCTCCATTGTTGTTGTTCACTTGTTCTTCTGGATGTGATTTGCTGCTTGTTCCATTGCTGCTTGTTCCATTTGCTGCTTGTTCTTCTGAATGCGATTGTGTTCCATTGCTGCGTCCTTGCTACACTCAGCTTCCTCTGTCTGCTGTGTTCCATTTCGTTGATGGCTTCTAAAGGTGCTAATTGTGGGCCTTGTGGTCAAAGCTCAAGTGGTGTTGCTGCTCCACCACCTGCTGCTCCATCTGGTAGTACTAGGGCAGGTAGCTCTAGTGCTAGTTGCTCTGCAACTGTGGCTTCTAAATTACCCTCTCGAACTTCTCGTGGAAGTAGGACTGATGTGGGATGGAAGTATGGGATTTCAGTTGAAGGCAGTACTACAAAGATTCAATGTAAATTTTGTCTGAAGATATTAACAGGAGATGTTTATCGGCTGAAGCATCATTTGGCTGCAACAAATCTAAATGCTGAAGCATGTAAAGTTGTTCCTGAACATGTGAATAAGGAGATGTTGGAGATTTTAACCAGTTTGCAAACAAAATTGCTTAAAAAATCAAGGTTGACTGCGGATTCTTTAGAAACTGTTGAAAAGAGAAAAACTAATGAAAGGATGTTGAGAATGTTGGCCCTACAGCTGAAAATATTTTCAAGAGAAGGGCATCCCAATCCACAATCAGTAGCATATTTAAGAAAAGTATAAGAGAGGATGCATGTCAAGCAATTGCAAAATTTTTCTACAACAATGTCATACCATTTAATGTGGCAAGAAGTGAAGAATTTCATTTTATGTGTGACTTAATTGCACAACATGACCAGGGGTTTAAGCCACCATCCTATTATGATATTAGAGTGAAGTATTTGAAGCAAGAAGTGAAGTTAACAATGGATATGATTGAAGAACAGAAGGTATTTTGGAAGCAATTTGGTTGCACCATAATGACTGACGGATGGACTGACAAGAGAAGGAGGACAATATTGAATTTCTTAGTGAATAGCCCAAAAGGAACGGTGTTTTTGAAGTCTATAGATGCATCCCACATATCCAAAACAGCAAAAAAAATCTTTGATATGCTTGATGAAGTTGTGGAAAAAGTTGGTGAGGACAATGTAATTCAAGTTGTGACAGACGATGCAGCAAATTATAAAGCTGCTGGAGAAATGTTAATGGAGAAAAGGAAGACATTATATTGGACTCCTTGTGCAGCACATTGCATTGATTTGATGTTGGAAGACTTTGAAAAAAAGATACCCATTCATGAGGATACAATTCCAAAGGGGAGAATGATCACAACCTATATCAATTCAAGAACTTCTCTCGTTTCCTTGTTACAACGCTTCACAAAAGGAAGAGATTTGGTGAGACCGGGCATCACTCACTTTGCCACATCTTATTTAACCTTGGGATGCCTTCATGAAAACAAGGGAGCTTTGATAAGAATGTTCACTTCCAATGAATGGAAGTCTAGCAAGTTTGCTAGGACAAGGGATGGGAGATTTATAAAGGATGTGGTTTTGGACAAGGAGTTTTAGAAAAATATTTTAATTTGTTTGAAGGGTGCATATCCTTTCATTAGAGTTCTCCGTTTGGTGGATTCAGATGAGAAGCCAGCTATGGGCTACATCTATGAGGCAATGGACAATGCTAAAGAGAAGATTCAAGGTGCTTTCAATGGTAACAAGAAATGGTAAGTTGGTAACTATCAAATACCAACTATCAATTTTAATTTAATTGAAATTTTTTTATCTTTGACACTATGTTAGAAAACTAATTCAAATCATTTTATATTTCTATTTTTAGGTATTTACCTCTATGGAACATCATTGATGAAAGATGAGACAAACAACTCCATAGGCCTTTGCATGCTGCGGGCTATTTTCTCAACCCTCAGTTACACTATAGTCCTGAATTTAAGGTGGATCTTGAAGTCAAACGGGGACTATTTGATTGTATGGCAAAGATGGTGCCTGATCTTGAAGAACAAGTCAAGATTGATGTTCAAATTGATGATTTCAGGAATAGAGTGAAGCTTTTTGGTTGTGCCTTAGCTAGGGCAACAGTTGATAAGAAGAGTCCAACAGATTGGTGGGTGACTTATGGGGATGAGCATCCGGAGCTGCAAAGATTTGTCATTAGCGTGTTAAGCTTGACATGTAGTTCCTCTGGATGTGAACGTAACTGGAGTGCCTTCGAGATGGTAAGATTTTCAATATGTGGAAAAATAAATATGAATAGTAATCTACTTTTAAAATTACCAAATACTAACTAATCTATTGGATTCTCATCTTAATTGTATTTGTTTGTCTTTAGGTCCACACCAAAAGAAGAAACCGCTTGAAGCAAAAAAAAACAATGAATGATGTTTTTGTTATGGCTAATTCAAAATTGGCCAAACCGAAGCAAGGTAGGAGAGCTCGTGAACTAGATCTTGATGATGTTTCATCTGATGATGAGTGGATTGTGGAAAATGGTGATGGTGATGGAGACTTTGGGATTGAAGGTTTGGATGTGGACAACTTGGATTTGGATGCTCCAAATGAAGATGAGAACTTGGTTCAAGGCCAAGTTGAAGAGAATGTTGTTGGTGATGGTGATATGGAGGATTTTGATGATGAAGCCGGTGGAGAGGAAGATGAGAATCAAATGATGGAACTTCATGATTTTAATGTGTCACATTTTTTAGATTTATAGATTAGACATCTAGTTTCTATAATTAGATGGTTGGTGAAAGCTATTTGACTATTTTGTGGCTATGGATGACATTTTTAATGTAATATTAATTATGAATGCAAGTTTACCTAAGTTTGCTTAGCGATTTAAAAGTTTTTTTTCTTATTTATGCTATTTGACATCCATATATATGATTTTATAATTTTATATGCATATATATAGGAATTTTATAAAATCTTACGATACGATTTACGATTTTAAGATTTACGATTTTAAGTACCCCTTCCGATTCAAGTTAAAATTCCGATTTTAACTACCTTGCCGGTATGGTTTCGGTATTTATTTATTTATATATATTAATTATTAGATAAATATATTTATTATGTATAATTTAAAAATAAGTTGTATATTGATTTTATATAAGTTCTCAATTATTGAAAACTTAATATTGTTAGAAAAAAATAATTAAATAAATTTTTTTAAATAAAATTGATCTATTAATAATTTGAATTATAAACAAGAACAATAATATCATTATAAAATTAAGAATAATTCACATTGTTAGCTCAAATAATAGTCATCATTGTCAAAAATAATTTTATCATTATAAACAAACAAATTAAATATATAAAAGACAACTTCATGAAAGTAATCTTCTATAACACATTTTTATCAAGTAAACTTGGAACAATAATATTAATTATTTAAATAATATATATTTAAAATGATAAAAATATTAAAATATTAATTAAATATAAAACAGTAAATATAATAAATAATTATCAGATTATAAAATAAATTTTTTGAAATTTTTTTGTTTTATTTAGGTTTTTTTTAAAAAAATTAGAATTTTTAAATAATATTTAAAATAGAAAAATAAATTCAGAAAATTCATTTACCTCAGAAAATAAATTTAGAAAGGAAATGTTATATTTAAATAAATACTTTTATATTTTTTTTAAATATCATTTACGTGAGAAAATCGGGAAAAAAATTCCCGATTTTCGTTTTCGCCGCCCAGCCGAACCTGGCCGCCCCGCGGAGATCCACCGGAGCCACACGTCCAACGGCTCCAGCACCGTCCGACGAAGATTCCGGTGACGCCGGAGGCTTCCGACGACCCCTTCGGCGACGCCGGGAGTCCCGCAATGTCTCCGACCTGCCAGAGATCCGCCGAAGATGGAGGAGTCGCGCGTCCAACTCCAGCACCATCCGGCGAAGCTTCCGGCGACCCCTCCGGCGACGCCAGGGAGTCCCGTGATGCCTCCGGCACAGTTGCGCAGATCGTTTCATCATACCTGTCGCTGTCGCCGCCGCAGCTGCGCAATTCCTTCTGTCACGCGCCACGAATCTCGCTGTCGCAGCTGTCGCCGCGTGACGCACACCGTGACGCTCGAAACCCCTCGCCTCCTCGTGCCAGTTTCAGCGCACCAGCGGAACGGTAATTTCCGCTGGTGCCGCCCGAAACCTAACGGCACCGCAAACCTTGTACAAAATATTACTCTTGGTTTCTTATTTGTCCTTTCCGGTAGAATTTGGGCTATTTCACTTGAGTTGGCCTTGATCTAATGGAGCTGACTAGGCCATAAGACACATTGTATAGGCAAATAAATATATCTAGAAACTAGAAAGATACAAATGAGAGTTTACAACTAAGAGGATTGAGGGGTGCCTTAATTGCCTTTAGACAATTCAACCACCCATCAGAAAAAAAAAGTCCATGGGCATTGTGCATTCCCATGGCTAAACTTCATATTCACCTACATATGCCTCCACAAGACTCAATTTGAGAATTTTATACAAGGTTCTAGGCCTATGGGATCACATATCACGCATAAGTATCAGATTACACAACTAGGAATACTCAAAGATTCCATTGGTCTTGTAAGTTGTCACACACACACACTAGGAGTATAAACCCAAAGTTAGGAGTGTGCATAAGTATGAGAATGTGTCTGAAAATGTTAATTGAGTAGCTGTGCACAACTATTGTCCTTGATACCAGTATCCCACTGCATGAACAAGATAAACATTAGGTACTATGACCTTGTAGGACAAGTAAATTACCATGCCAGGCTCGATAATTTCCAAACTGAAGTGGTAGATTTTTACCCGACTCTGAACATTACAGTGGTCAGGCATATGATGCAGGTATGTTTCAGAGACAAATCCATTAAATTCTAGGAAGAATGCATGCTATCCTCACTAATTCATTGGGCAGTTGATTACTCTTAGATAAGGTTCACTGACTGTGCACAAGTGAATGAAAGGTAGAAATATCTGTTGCTTATGAGAATCCTCTTATGACTGTTCAAGCTTCAATGCATATTTGAGTCAGTTGAGTTATTCTTGTTATATTCTGTTTACACCTCTCAATCCTCAATCTTACCTGTCCGAGTTTCTAATTGTTATGCTTAGGATCTTCATGATATGTATGATGAAATTAAATGTGTTTTTGGCTAGAGCAATCAATCATATAAGTCTTCAAGATAATAGATAGGTTGAGATTTGAGAGTGCATAATAAGAAGAGCAATGACATAGCCACTTAGAAAACTAAAGGAGCTGATAGTTATGTTGAGGCTTTTCTATCCTTTCACAGGGGTCACTAATGGACTTGTTTTAAACTACGATTTTCAGAATTGCACATCTTTCTGCTCCTTTTCCATTATCTTATGTTCTATGACTTTTTGTTCTCCAGTCTCCACTAACATGTCTTTCAGAGTGTTATTAGTTTATTATTCACCAGGAGGTGAATTTTCCAGGCTTTGAAGAATGGTTAGGATTTACATGGCATGACAACTATGTCAAGTCAACTGAGGGCAAATCAAAGATATCAACGAACCAACTATTGGATTATACTTTGAATTATTATCTAACCTAGTCAATAATTTTAGAGTGGAAACAAAACCATTTCAGCAGCAGATCAATTGACACATACAAACCAAAAAATGAGTTTAGGGGTGCTCCAGCCTATTTTAAGCAATGAATAAAGCAACAAGTCAAAATGATACTTATGAAGTATGAGCATATTTTTTTCAGGTGAGAAATCCTGTCTACAATGAGCCATTGATTGTTTCTCAAGCTTTAGTTGCTTGTTTTAACAAAGATGTTTATGACAGTTATTAAGTTTCACAGTTCTTGAATTATTTGGATCTATAATGTTCACTTACAAATTCTAGTCCACATTAATGTAATAATGTTAAGTACTTCCAATCCAAAACTTATAGTAGATTTGGATTTTCTCCTCTCTTGAAACTATTGATACAACTAGATTAATTGTGCACTACGATCAACAAATTCATGTGATCCCTTACTAACTAATCTCAACAAATTCCTTCATATGTTCACAATCAATTGTTCACTGATAAATTCTAGTCCACATTAATGTTGAGTACTTCCAATTCAAAACTTATAGTAGATTTGGATTTTCTACTCTCTTGAACTATTTATACAACTAAATCAATTGTGCACTACGATCAACAAATTCATGTGATCCCTTACTAACTAATCTCAATAAATTCTTTCATGTGCTCATAAGAAACTCCTAAGATACAATTCTGATGAGCATAAGCTTGCAAGCAACATTACAACAAAAAGTACCTCTTGATCTTTTAAATTGGCATATAAAATCTCAGATGCAATTCGATCATGTGCCAAAACTTGTGCTTCACAGGTTTGTGAAATATTCTGAAAAGATGTTGGTTGAAAACCTCCCTCAGAAACACCAAAAGCATCCCAAGTCTGAAAAGAATAAGAGAACAGATATAACTGAGATCCATAGGTGAATTATTTCATGTATAATCAGAAAAATCATTAAAACAAAATAATATGCCTAGGGAAGTTAATTTTCTATCAACACTCCTCTCACCTGAGAATTATCAACAGCCACAGATGGCATAATATCACTATATTGTTCTTCAAAAAATAAGGAAAGACTATCAGTTGTGATTTTTGGAAAGGGATGGATATTTGCCTGAGCAACTACAGTAGGGCTCAGGATTAATTCAGAAGATGTGTCAGCTTGATGAGGTATGTCAAATGTGGCCCACCCTACACCTTCAGAGAATGGTTTGGAAATTTCTTTCACTTCTGAACTGATTGTAGATGAAGGTTGTTGATTAACAGCGAACAAATCTGTAAATGAGTCCAATGAAGGAACTGGTTGTTCCATAATCGATGGGCTAAAAAAATCTTGACTCGCAGAATGTGTTGAAACAGAAATATGAATCAACGATGGAGTAACTGATATCCCTGAATGCTTGGGTAAAGAAGAATTCTCTGGCTGCAGAACAAGATCAATTATGTTACTTGAACTAGATGGAGTAAAAGATGCAGCAGAATTGCTGTCAAAGGATCCAAAGCTACTTGACGATGCAGTCCTCTGGACAAAGAACGCAGAATAGTGTTAGATTTCGATTGTAATGTGTGTTTCCTATCAAAATAAACAAGTAATGTATTAAGTAAAGACATCATTGTAACATGACCTGCGAACATTGGAAACCATCTGAATTCATTCCACTGTTTCCACCAGAATAGGGGTTCAATACAGAGGGGTGTTTATCTTGAACTAAGATATCCCTCCCTTGTTGTAATGTAGGACTGCTATGACCATCATCCTGAATATTGGGAGACTGGCTATCAAATATTGATGAATCTGCCCCACTTGTAACAGAGTAATCTGAATTCCTTGAATTTGGAGTCTCATTACCAAGTCTATCCTGGGGTTGCCGCATACCCTGGTAAGCTGGACTGTACATGAAGCTAGAGAATTTGCCTTCATAAAGACTGTGATCAGAACCGGGTTTTCTCGTTAAAATTCCCGTCTTTTTACCTCTATATTTTTCTTCATATTGGTCTTCATAAGGTGGACTTTGTGAAAATGAATGGTAAGAACTAGCTCTCCTGTGATCCTCGTGGTTCTTGTCGTTCTGTGGTGCAAAAGGACAAGCAAGGAAAATCTCACTAAAACATAAGAAATTCTTATGCCAAATACAATCAGCACAATTGCCTTAAATATCAGGAAAGGTGAGAGGGAGAGAGAATTAACGTGTGTGGAGATTACTTGTATGTCTCTAGGTGGCTTGTCAGAGGATCTTGTGCTAGCATATCTCTTATCAACATAAACACTTTTGATGAACTCTCTCAGCTTGTCAAGGTTGCTGTAAATTTATCCACATGCAAATATTAAGGATGTGAAACACAACAAAGTGGTAAAGCAGGTTCTCTATTTACCTACTATCAGGCAGCTTTGATAGCTCAGTGTCCCAATCCTTTAAGAAGATCTCTCTAGCACGCTGCAAAAGGGGAAAAAGAGAAAAAATCATTTAAAAAGTGTATAGCTTATTTCAGACAAATAGTAGCTGAACTTTATATGTTACCTGATTGCCTCCTCTTTGTAAAGCCTCAACCTCTTGAGAAGTAAATTTTGCCATAGATATAGACTTAACCCGATGAGTAAATTCGCGGCTGGAACATGAGATTATGAGAATACATAAAGCATCAAAAGCTAGAAAATAATGGTGACTGAAACATATGAGAAGTCACATACTCATGAGAAGAACAAGCAAATCAACTACTGATCGTCAAGGAATGTATTGCAAGATAGAACTACTTTCGCTTTAGGTTATATTCGCAGTTCATAAAAAATTCCTCAAGAAACACTAAATTCCTGTTTCATTAGTGTATGAGGTTAGTTCAAATCAATGTGGGACTAACCCTTGCAATCAAATTTATTTTTGGTTTAGCATTAAACAAAGAAATAGCTCTAAATTTGAGAATGGTTCTCTGTTATACCCATTGGTAAACTCAAAAAGTTCAATGAAATGAATAAAATCAAGAATCTTTATAGCGGTTGATTTAAAAAGATATGAGTGATGTTCTTGCTAAATTACTGCCCATAGCATACGTACACTAAATGTAGCCTTTAAGTATGAGAGGTTGCAAGCTATCATCCTTTATAATACAGCAAGTTAGTCACCAGGACACAGGTTACTCAAAGGTTAAAATTACATCTTCCAAAAGAACAAAAAACAACCGCACCGATTTGATGACAAGAACTCGATGACAAGAAATGAAACAGTAATACAAGAAGCAAATACAATCACAAGGTAAGACACAATGAATCCATGAATCACTCACTGTATTCCACTGCAAGTGACGCAAATAAAAGTCCAAAAGTTAATGCACACGTATTGCGGACCCTGGAATTCGAAAAGAAGATCAAATCAGCCAAAACAGTACCAACAGCCACAAGAAAAATGATCTCCCTAAGCTACACACTCAAAGAGATCTAGAGAAAAAAATAGAGCTATAGAAAGAAAACCCTACCGGGCTGTTGCAGTTGATGCACTTCCTGTTCGGAGGAAGCTTGAGGAGGCCTCTGATGACCTTCTCATTCCTCTCATCGTCCTTCTTACTACTCATCCTCCGCTTCTCAACCAAAACCAGCTCGAATACAAAGCCCCGGGACAGCAAAACCTAATCTTGGGGGAAGACAGCGAACACGCAGTCACGATCCAGCCGATGGAAGGAAAACACACACACACACACACTCAATCTAGGAGCCAAATTTAGGGCTTCACGACAAGGAACAAAAAAATTCAGCTAAAAGGAAAGAATCGCCGCAATCGCAAAGGAGAGCAGATTCGAGGGATCAACAGCCAGTGAAAAGGACAGGGCAGTGGTGATTACAGCAAGCGAAGTGGCCAAGAATTGGAATCGACCCCAAAGAGGTTTCACGATGACTGTCCCATGAAATTCTCTATCTGGAATTATTTTTGGTAAAAGGAAGTCGTTTTTAGGTGACTGTTTAGGTAATTGATGACTAGAAAAAACGGCAGCGGTTGATCCGTTGAAGGAGCCGAGTAGTTTAAAGAATGTTTTTACTGGGTATTTTATATTTGAGGATCAAAATTTAAAAAAATTAATATCTTGATCTTTCTCACATATTAATTATAATATTCGAATTAATAATATTTATGATTTAATTTTTTCTATTAGTCTTAAAATCGATTAACAGAGAGCTTGGAATAAGCGAATTGTATTTTATCATTTTGAGTAATTTAAAGAATGAATATTAAATTAGGAAATGGGATCAGAAATTTTGAAATTAGATGCGTGTTTTTTATAATTAAGCCAAGTCCAATAGGAGTGAATAAAAATTTAATAAAATCAGATAAATCAAATTCAATCGAATTAACAATGATTCGGTTAATTTGATTTTTAATTTTTTTAAATTTAATTTGAATTTTTTAATTAATTTAATTTAATTTTGATTTAAAATTCATAATTTGATTAAATTGAAAAAAATAAAAGAATATTAATTTGATTATTTTTATTTAAAAATATAATTAATTAAATAAAATTTAAATTTAATTAATTTTATTTTAAAATTTTAATTAATTCAGTCAAAAATTAAATTAATTGATATTTATTTCTTCCATTTTATAAGAAAATTTAATCAATTCTGTTATTAAAAAAATAGATTTATTTGATTTTTCATTTGTGATTTTTAGTTGTTGATTGGATCGGTTGATCGAATTCAATTTTAACCGGGAGATGCGTAACTCGAGTAAGATTAAAGATTAATCCAAACTCGAGTTAACGTTCGGTGTCACGGAGGATATCGGACTCGCCGACTACGGAAGGTCAATTGCAGCTCTCAGATACTGGAACACCTAATAGAGAGGCAGCGTAAACCGGCAGCTCGGAATACAGAATCGTAATACTCTTCTGACGAGGAGGAGGAAGAAGAAGAAGAGTCTGAGGAGGAGGAGGAAGACGAAGAAGATGCAGCAGTATTTGGGGATAGAAAATTAGAGGCGGCTGCGAAACTCACAAAAGACGAGGAAGAAGTGAAAGAGGAAATCGATCCTGCGGACCGCGAATATATCCGACGTCTTCTTGAGTCCTTGTCCAAGGACCAGCTGGTCGAACTCCTCAAGGAAGCCGCGCTACGAAACCCTGCCCTCGTCTCACGCATCACTACCGTTTCCAACTTTGACACCGCCCGCCGCAAGTTCTTTGTCTACGGTCTCAACTGGGACGCCACCTCGGAAACCCTGAACGCAGTATTCTCTACCTACTGACCGCAATAGGTAGAGAAAGGCGGCCAACTTTGACTGCGCCTTTTCCTTTTCAGCACTCGCGCAGGCGGCCAAAAGCCTCTTCTTGAGGCTCGGAAGAAAATTGGTAACCGTATGACGACCTGCCAGCTTGCTTCCTTTGGCCCCCCTGGTGCTCACGGCACAGTGGACGAGCTCACTGGCCGTGAGATTTTGTCAATAACATTGTTGACCATGTGAACCCCGACCACTTGTGCGCCTTCTTTGCCGAGTATGGGGAGCTTGAGGATGGTCCGGTGGGGTACGGCAAGAACACAGGGAAGCTTCGGGGGTTCGCAATCTTTGTCTACAAGACGCAGTATGGGTGCAAGAAGGCCCTGGAGGAGCCAAGGAAGTATTTTGATGGGTGTGAGTTGAACTGCCAGAGGGCTATTGAGGGGATGAAATCGAAGAGCTAGGCAACAGAGATTTCCAACTACAGGGTTGGCATCAAATGATCATTCTTTGAATTACACTTCACAGTCAGTGATGGATTTGAATCCGGTGGCAGGGCTTGTAGGGCAGAATCTGAACTCGGCAGTAGGATTGATAGGGTACAATGCAGGGGTTGGTATCCTCATCCAAGGTACAGCAGCCGTAGGGGTGTCACCGTCTTTGAGCAGGAGTGGCACTACTCCTCCACCCTATGGTGTGGGATTAGGTCTTG
The DNA here is from genome assembly GCA_024364735.1 of Boesenbergia rotunda. Lineage (NCBI taxonomy): Eukaryota > Viridiplantae > Streptophyta > Magnoliopsida > Zingiberales > Zingiberaceae > Boesenbergia > Boesenbergia rotunda. The sequence goes on along the minus strand of JAGFNQ010000050.1, from coordinate 305,584 downwards.
GCGGAAGTGGCTTGGGGGTTAACAGCTTCAGTCCCAGTGTAATTGGCAACTATCAACCAGGCTTGGGAGCTTATCAGAGCAATTATTTGTCTTCAATTGGGATAAAATCACAGTCTGGCTTGCCATGGTAATTGGGGTGCTAGCTAAGATAATCTATAGCCTGTGCAAATCTGAATATGGTATTTTCTTGATTAGTTGTTGTTCCAAGTTTTCATACTTGTTTGGTTGGTTGTCAAAATTCTGCATATATGATCTCTACATGGGATTGAGTTACTGACACATGATTATGATATTATCATCATATTGTCAACATAGTTGTAAGCAAAGTTAAAGTAATCTGAGTTAGAGATAATAGTTCATCTTAATATAATGCTTTGGTTTAGTTTGTTTCCTACAAAAGAATTTTATACGATGGTGTGGCCAAACAAAATATTGCGCAAGGAAGACCTAGTGCATAAGTTTAGTTTAGCTCATTTATACTATTATTGTGTATGCATAGATTGTTGCCAATAGAGCATGCACAAATTTTGAATCACTTTCTGTATTTTTACTGTTGTAATTGTGGTTTAATGGAAGGTAGCTACATACGTGGTTTGTTGTAGTGTAACATCAATTATGACTGATCCATCAATACAATGATAGTGAAGGAATGTAAAGTTGATTTCAATAGCCAATTAACATATCTCAAGTTTAAAAGATTGTTTTTTTAAATTATTCTCTTAAATATTTCTAACTATTCTCCTCCTCTCCTTTTTTTTTTCTCCCTTTCATATTCTCTTGCCATCCCTTTGTTTCTCTCCCATCCCTTCTTTCTCCCCTTTGCTCCCCCTCCCTAATCTTCCAAGTTCCTCCTCCTTTGTTAACAACTTATCTCAAAATTTCTCCATCCTTTTCTTTTTCTTTTCTCTTGCTTTTTTCTCCATCTCCTTTTCTTCTTCTTCTTCTTCTTCTTCGTCATTTTCTTTTTTTGCAAAGTTCTGTCTTGAATTCTGATAGGGGTTGTAACTGCACAAGATCTAGCACAGGTGAGTGACACAAGAAGCATGGATTTGGAAGTTCATGATGGATCATTCTTGCACTTGGTCCTGGCTCCATTGGAATTTAAGGAAGAGGACAGTTAGCGGAAGAAAGAGTACTAGGAGGACTAGAGTAGAGGAATTAAATTGAGAGTTTATGGTTTTTAGATAATAATTAGGACATAAATTTTTTTACTTAAGTTTGCTGATAAGGTGTTTGAGTCACACCTCCAGCTACCTCTGTCACATTAATATGATGGAGCATCTTTGTTAAATGTTTATGATATAGTTCATGCAACAGAAAAAGTTAATGTTTCAATTTCAACTATATTTATGATATTTACGTTTATGTTGTGCCTACTTGAAGGGTAGAAGAGGGGAAATAAAGGAGAGAGTTGGGGAGGAGTGTAAAAATGAAAATGAGAGAAGATGGCAGCTTTAACCCTTTGATTTTGCCTTATGTTTGGAACCAGATTTAAAGTGAAGCAAGTAGGTAGAATCATAAATGTCGATTTATAAGTTATTATCTTGTTTGTAGCACATGATCCACTTGCATGCTTTGTAGTTTATCTCCTGTTCAATGTTGTTTCTATTAATTTGGTTAAACCTTGTAAGCTGATTCCATCATATGCTTATCTTTTGCACATTTGTTTTTGAATACTCACTCTGACGGCCCACTTACAATAAGCACTTTTAAGCTATTTGTATGGTTGTTGGTAGCAGTGAGCAAGGTTACAAGATATGGTTCTTGTAGTAGTGAATATTTGTCACAAGTGAGTTCAAAAAGACACACCAGGAGCTTTAATATACTGCTTTAGTTGCAAACAAATTTACTTTCAAGTAATCATTGAAAAAGACAACAATTGTTAGGGAAATGAAGATGAAGATGTACATATGCCACTTAAAATTTCAAAATAGAACATCAGAAACGAAACCAAAGGGCAATTTATTGACCATCATTTCCTTCTGGTGAAACCATATGAAAAGGTAAGTCTTTTTTCCTCTTCAATTTCTTTTTCTTCGTTCCCTTCCAGAAGTGGAGATTCAGAGAAGTTTGGATGAAATTAGTTTCTTCTCTATTTTCTTTATCTCCGTTTTGATCCAATTATATAGTAAAAACAATCTATTTCCATTTTCTTCTTCGCCTCATTAATTTAGAGAAGGCTATTATGCTAATAATTTGATCATCAAATATCATGCATTCCGGTAAACAAGTGATAACTCACTAAGGGTGCTTTTATTTTAACCTTCTATACGTATTCATGTAATGCTGAACATTGTCGTGTAGATTTCGTCATATAGATGATATTAATGCTAACATATCATGCCACAAAATTATGATCCTTGGCCTCATTCAATGATAAGTAGCATTCTTAATTATTATTATATTTTTAAAATGGAAAATTGTATTTTTCTTTTGATAGATGCTTCATATTGCTATTTGGTTACTAAAACCTCTTCTTAATTTTTTTTTTTTTTGGTCATTTGGACGATCATCTAAACTAAATTTTCCCTCAACAGTGCAGATTCCTTTGCCTACAATGAAGTGTCCAGAGTTTGTTGTGAATTGAAAAGGTCAGACTTTCGGATAGTGACAGATTGTATCTCAAAATTATGTTTGATTTTTGACAGGCACAGGATCCTGTAAGTCAAGGATCATCCATGCTATTGTAGATTCTTGTACTTTGCAAGGTTTTAACTGTTTGATGTAGTTGGATCCATAACTATCAGATTATCATTTTCATTTTGCCACTTTGTTGTTACCTCTTCTGCAGGAGGATTTATAATTTTTAGGGGTTTTTATTTTAAAGTTTTTTATTTTTTTTATTTTTGATAAATTTTTACCTTTTTATAATTTTGGATTTTGAGTCCATAGCTAGTAGATAATTGTGTTAGGGTGTAAGAAATTTAAATATTTCTATGATGGTATGATATTGTCCATTCTTATCTAAGTTTCATGGTTTAGTGTTTGGATTTTATCCAAAATATCTCATACTAATAGAGATATCTTTCCTTTATAAGTCTTATCTTTCTGATAAGTTTTCAATGTGGAATTATATTTGCAACCTTACAACCCTAACAATTTCCCCTCCTCAAACGAAGAATTATGGGTTCTCCTAAGTGAAAAGTTTATCTATTTGATGTTCGATTCTCGAGTGACCAGGTTTTCATGTCCTTCGGTCCTATCGACCTAGTCAGAGTTCCTTGCCTAGTTAGTCGCAATTAGACTTTTTTGTATGGCTGTCTATTAGGACTTTTTATCTAGTGTCTAATCCTTTTGATCTAGACACGGAAGCCCTCAATTCTTTTATTCGAGGTCAATATTCTACTCGCATGGCTCAACTAAATCATAGTCATTGTACATAGTTAGCGATTAGACCTTCTGATAGTTTAGGCTCTAATACTAATTGTTAGGACCAAAGGAATCTAGATATCTCCATAATAGTATGATATTGTCCACTTTCGACCTAAACCCTCATGGTTTTATTTTTGGATTTTATTCAAAATGTCTCATACCAATATAGATATCTTTCTCTTATAGGCTCATGATTTTTCAATGTAGGACTATGTTTACAACCTCACAACCCTAACAAATTGTCATCTCGTCCAACGTCAATTGGAATCAGAGCTCTTTTAGATCTCATGGATAGTCGTCGTGGTCGTGCAAGGCAGGTTTCAGTTGAGGAAGTTTTGCATCATGATCGCAGCACCCATGACGAGATTTTAAGATCAACATAGAATTATCCCAGCGTATAGCTACAATGCAAGAATTTAAAGATCATGAGATATGCGGTTGAAGTCGTGACATGCAGGTTCCAACTAAGGAAGTTTGACACTGTGTTGGTACTGTCTAAGATCTTAAAGGTCATAAGTTCTCTTACATTAAGTTTGGTTTCTCTTTTAAAAATTTATACCACATTCGTGCTCAGTTTCGGGAAAGTCATCGTCGAGAGGAACAACATGGAGATATCAAGCTTTCAATTGATCTTCTCGAGTTTTCTAGTATGTTACAAACCAAGCAATTCATTGATTGACTTAATGAAGAGGAGTAGATTTTTTATTATAAAGAAGTACCTGATCAGGTGAAAGTAAAATTGGTTGCCTTTAAACTCAGAGGCCTAACATCAATATAGTGGGAGCAATTGTGACGCTCACGAGATCGACAAGGTAAGATCAAAATCAAGGATTGAGAGAAGATGAAAAAGAAAAATAAAACATTACTTTCTTTCCTTTAAATATCTTGGTTTCCAAATTGATCAAAAAACGCACATTACTTTGGTATTTACTAAAGGACACATTCAATTATATGTTTTTCTCATTTTATCCTTCTTGACAAATCTATTTTTTTCTTTTCTCTATCATTTTCTCTCTTATGCATGCTCTCTTCTTTTTGTAAGTATCCCAAGTTGGTTTTGATATGGTCAACCGAGTCAACTTAGGTCTTGTTTGTTAGTGATATGCGAGAAGTGTCCTAAGGCAATCGCCTTATGATTGTAAACATTTATATTAATAAATGATAATTCACTATTTGAGTATACATGTTTGTGTATTTGATTGAGATCTTAAACTCATCTACTGAATGTCCGCAATACAATTCACAGCATAAGAGAATTTGTGATGGGATCACAACTAGTGATTATCTCTAAATGTGCAATTGTGAAGTATTGAAAATATCCCTAGTTGATGAATTGATAAAAACGGACACTATCAATTCTGTTGAGACTGGCATGGATTATTCTCTAATTAGCTGATTCTCACTGGCTGGTGACATTGGGATGTCCGGAGATAAACATGGATGCTAGTTAAGGGAACTAGTTCATTGGAGTGACTAGCTGTAAAACTTCATATGGTAATCTATATAGATATGTCAATGAAGTTTTTACTGCAGCTTAAGTGCGATGTTCCTTTGACTTGCGGTGTTCAAGTCATCTTGGTCATGGAGACTTATACTTTAACATCTTAAGCAAGCATCTCCAAGGAGGTGTGGACCCAGGATGATTGGGTATAAGCCGAAGTACCCGAAGATGTTTGAACAGCCTACAAAGGATTCACCACTCCTTGCGAGGAGATGTGTACCCAGGCCTATCGTCGGATTGTTACTCAAAGCCTCTGGCCAGAGCATGTCATGTTTAGAGTATGAGTCTCTTAAATACATGAGAGTAATTAGAAATCCAAAGGACGAGAAAGACACTACTTGGGCTAGGTGTGACGTAGTCAGCCTAGTGGGGACTGACACAAATAGACCGTGTCCTGAACCAAGTGGGTATAAGATGGTGAAGGGAATGGGACACGATTCATTAGAGCTGCTGAAGGGTTTCAGAATTACTTTTGAGGTCAACCGTTGATCTTTCGATTAATTGGGGGTCATGATGTACTACTAGGTGCCACTCATGATCGTTCTATAATTAGTTGATTATAGACGGCCAACATAAATTGAAAGTCTATTTAGTCACACGCACTACGAGTAATCCGAGGGATTTAAAACGAGTTGAAAATTAGATTTTCCGATCAAGAGAAATAAGACGAATTTGAGTTAATCAGAGGCGCAAAGGAAGCTTAAAATGGCTAAGTCTTTTGAAGGCTTATTGGGCGAATTAAATGAGTTTAATTCGCGATGGTTCGGCTCGGTTTGGCAGGCCAAAGAGGGTGCCAACCCTCTTTGGTTTGGCCGGCCAAAAGAATGGGGAGAAACCAATTTTATTTGGTTTAATTAATAAAATAAATCTAGCGCGATTTGTTATGGATAAATAAATTTGTATAAAGAAATTTATATAAAGAAATTTATAGAAATTTATTCTTTTTATGGAAATTAAAATGATCCATGGAATGGTTTATTTTAATTTTATAAAATCAATTATGAATTGATTTTTCCATAATAAAGAAGATTTATAAATTTCTTGTAAAATTTATTCCATAATAAAAGGAGAGATATATTTGTTTTATTATAAAGTTAGTTATAATAAAACTAGGCATAACGGAATAATTCATAAGAAAATTTATAAGATAAATTTCTTATGAAAATTAATTCCGTTAATTCAGTTAAAGAGGAGACTTAGCAAGGGAGAGACTACTATATAAAGGAACCAAAGGCAAGCCTTGAATTCCAATCGATAGAGTAATCAAGAGATTAATTCTCTCTCTCTCTCTCTTATTCTCTTCCTCCCCTTCTCCTTCCCACCTAGGGCCGGCGCCCCTTAGCTTACCCTAGGGCCGGCGCCTCCTCCTCCTAGGGCCGGCGCACCCTCTTCTCCAAGAATTGGCGTGAGCAACCTCCATCAAGAAGGAGCCAAAGAAGAAGAAGAAGAAGCGGAACACAACTCTTTCCTTCCCGGAATTTAGATTCCATTTCTTGGTGGTTAGTTTCCTTTCTTCTCTCTTGATCTTCTAGTTGTGCCTTTAGAGAATCTAGTAGTTCTCGTCGGCACAAAACTCATAGCTTTGCGAAGTCATCCCGAAGAGAACTCGGCGTGGACACGAATAGAGGCGGAGCTTCCAAGGGACGCTACGGTTGGATCTCGTCCCTTTCTTCGAGTTATGCGAGGTACAAAGTAAATTAGTTTACTTTTCCGCAAAGTTTTAATTTATGATCATGTCCAAACATCATAAGGTTGCATGCTAGATATGTGGTTAAAATAATTTGAGAAATTATTTTATGCTAATTCTTCCGCTACACGTAAAAATTTAAAATTTTACGAACCCGTATCCTTGTTAACATGCACCCGGTCCCAACAGTGGTATCAGAGCCGGTTAGTGTTCGACATAATCATATAATTGTTTTGCGGAAAACTTTGTTATAATCTCAATTTTGGAAAAATTTTCAATTATGGAAATTTTCCAATTATTATAAATTTTAGATTTAGGAATTTCAAAGTTTGGAAATCCTCATGAAATTTCGCAAACGTTTAAAATATCCTAGTTTCTGAAATTTTATGATAATTGTGAAAACTTCCCATCTTTGGAAACTTTCCAATTTTGGAAATTTTCCTATTTTGGAAATATGTAAGTTTTTTTGTACCAGAAACTTACAATTATTCTGAAAACCTATTATAAAATCTCGCAATTTTGGGCACTTTCTTTCAAGAAAGTCTAGACAAATTTATGGATAATTAATTGACAATTAAATTCAAATTGGTTTTAAATTATCAACAAAATTCTTTATTTTGGATTGAGCCTCGGGGAGCCGTCCAATTTAAAGTTAGTTGTTGTAATTTAATTTCTGAATTTTGAATGAAATTGTCATATTTAATTTGGTTACGCTTCAGAAGCGGACCAAATTGAATTTACGACAAATTCCTTTTCTTTGGGTATCTGAGCCTCGGGGAGCCACCCTTAGAAAACAATTTGTTGTAATTAATTAAATCCATGAATAAAATATGATTTAAGAGGTGATGCTCTTACATATTGTTGTCTCCAAAATTAATTAGGAAAATAGTTTCCTATAGAGTTTTCTTAAAAGGGATTTTCATGAAAATAATATGTGGTTGAATTAAGGGAATTGTCTCTTAATTTAATAAGATTTGATTTAGAGAAATCAAAGTCTTAAACATATTATTTCCGAAATTGATTATGACAATTTAGGAAATTGTTTCTCAAAGCAATTCCTTCAATAAAGTATGAAATTAGAATTAGGAAATCCGGTTCCTAATCCAATTAATAAGACTTGATAAATTAAGTCACATACATACTTTATTAAAGAAATCGTTAGTCATGACATAATTATATGTCATGAATGTGCATTAAAAGGAAAGGATGAGACTCAAAATCCCTTACAAAATATTAAGGTCAACACCTTCCATTAATATGGTTAGAACCGGAGTTTTGTTTCTCGTTTGGGTTAATGGACACATCCATGCCCAGGTTGAACCTCAACATGTTCAAACCATGGAATTAGTTTATGATTAATATAGTTGGAGTCAGAGGTCAATCCTTAGTTATGGTTGTTGGACACATCCAAGCCTGACTAAACGGTTGAATGAGCTCCAACCATATTAAAACTATTTCTTGATTAATGGGTCAGCCTTAAGCTTGGAGCATCGATTTGTTGTGCCACAGCCAAGGTCGATGTAAAGAGAGGTGCAGTTGGGTGCTATGTATAATGTTGCATACTTGTTAATGAGTTAACAACCCAATGATTTATGCAAACATTCAATTAGTTGATAGCATAAAGTGATAGTTACATATATGTGATATATAATCGGTATAATTACCTACCTTCATAGCTAAGAAAAACTTGATGGCCACAGTCATGGTTGTTCTTATCTATGGTTGGATATCAACCTATTTGGAGATGTTCCTACGATCTCCCGAATTGATAAAAAGGGTTATTCAATTTGAAAATAAATAGGATTTTTTTTAATGTATGTTGATACATTCTTTAATCATTCTTCTCACATAATCTCAATTTGTATTTCTAGGATAATCACTCGATTATGTCTTCTCTGAATTTGCGTTCCATTTTGGACACTAATAAACTGACTGGGCCAAACTTCATGGACTGGCTTCGAAACCTGAGGATAGTCCTCAAGGAAGAGAAGTTTACTTATGTCCTTGAAGATCAACTTCCCAACCGTCCTCCTGAAAATGCAACTCCAGACCAGTTTCCTGAGTTTCTCAACCTGCTGAAGACTGTAGAGCCTTCTGTGAAGCAGGATCAAAAGACGGTACTGTTAGTTGGTTCCTCGAAGAAAGGTTCTAAGAGGAAGGCCAAAGAACAGAATAAGGTAAAGAAGAAAAGGGCCAAAAAGACTGAAAATACCCTAAAAGGCACTTGCCATCACTGTGGCAAGGAGGGTCACGGACGAAGAAACTGCAAGGTTTATCTTGAGTCCTTGAAGAATAAGGCATCCGATGCCCCATCCTCTTCAGGTATCTTCGTTATTGAATGTCACTCTATTTCCTCAAATACCTGGGTACTTGATACTGGGTGTAGCTCACATATATATAATGACATACAGGGGCTAAGGAATAGAAGAAGACTCGTCAAAGGAGAAGCAAATTTGCGAGTTGGAAATGGAGCAAAGATTGCTGCTGTTGCCATCGGAACATATTTGCTAAAGCTCCCCACTGGACGTGTCTTAGAATTGGATAATTGTTATTTTGTTCCTTCGTTAATAAAGAACATTGTATCTATTTCATGTTTGAATGAAAAGGGTTATCATTTAACTTTTAGTAACAATTGTTGTTACATAACTTTAAATGGCGTTCTTTATGGGAATGGAACTTTGTGCAATGGTATCTACACGTTAGATTTATCCGGTGACGTTTTCAATATCGAAGTTAGCAACAAACGTGCTCGAATAGATAATCGAATAGACTCCTACACTTGGCATTGCCGTCTGGCCATGTAAGTAAGAAATGCATGACCGAATTACACCGATGTGGAATTTTGGAATCATTTGAACCCGGTTCATTTGATACATGCGAATCATGCTTAAAAGGCAAGATGACCAAATTACCCTTTTCCGAAAAAGGTAATCCAGTGGGAGAATTGCTTGGTCTAATACATACTGATGTATGTGGACCAATGTCAACTCTTGCACAAGGAGGCTATAGCTATTTCATTACCTTCATCGATGATCACTCACAATTCGGGTATGTGTTCTTGATGAAACACAAATCTGAAGCTTTTGAGAAATTCAAAGAGTTCAGAAATGAAGTAGAGAAACAACTTGGCAAAAGTATTAAAATACTTCGATCCGATCGGGGTGGTGAATACTTAAGTCAAGAGTTTCAAGATTATCTTAGGGACAATGGGATATTATCCCAATGGACTCCGCCGTATACACCACAGCATAATGGTGTATCTGAGAGGCGCAACCGAACCTTGATGGACATGGTTAGGTCGATGATGAATCATGCAACTCTTCCAAAATCCTTTTGGGGCTATGCACTTAAGACAGCTGTTTACTTGCTAAACAGAGTCCCGACCAAGGTAGTCTCTACTACTCCATATGAGACATGGAATAGTAAGAAACCCCACTTAACTCACCTTAAGATATGGGGTTATCCTGCTTATGTGAAGCGGACTGTATCAGACAAATTGGATGCTAAGTCTGATAAATGTCTATTTATTGGATACCCTAAGGAAACGAAGGGTTACCAATTCTATCATCCCTTGGAACAAAAGGTGTTTGTTTCAAGGCATGCTGTATTTCTGGAAAAAGAATTTCTTTTACAAGAAAACAGTGGGAGTGACATTGAACTTGATGAAGTACAAGAAACTCCAATAGACATTACAGAGACACCTAGTCTAGACCCACAACCAATAACTCATAATGATGAGCTATCAGTTGAACCTAAAACAACATCACCTCTTCGTAGGTCTGATAGGACACGCAATGTTCCAGAGAGATACGGATTTCTCATAAGTGAATCGAACGACGTGTTACTCATAAGCGATGACGAACCTATCAGTTATGAAGATGTTCTGAAAAGTTCAGAAAGGGACAAATGGCTTGAAGCCATGAAGTCGGAAATGGATTCCATGTACGAAAATCAAGTATGGGACTTGGTTAACCCACCTGAAGGGATTAAGCCCATAGGGTGCAAGTGGGTTTTCAAGAAGAAAATCGACATGGAAGGTAATGTTGTTACCTTTAAGGCTAGATTAGTGGCAAAAGGATATCGTCAGAAACAAGAAATTGATTATGACGAAACCTATTCGCCAGTAGCTATGCTTAAATCCATTCGGATGCTCCTAGCCATAGCAGCTCATTATGATTATGAGATATGACAAATGAATGTGAAAACAACTTTCCTTAATGGAAACCTGCTTGAGGATGTATACATGATACAACCTAAAGGTTTCACATCGGTTGATAAAACCAAAGTATGCAAGCTTCGACGATCTATATATGGACTAAAGCAAGCATCCAGGGGCTGGAACATCCGTTTTGATGAGACAATCAAAGAGTTTGATTTCTCACAAAATCCTGACGAACCTTGTGTGTACAAGAAGGTTAGTGGGAGTGCAGTCGTATTCCTAGTATTATATGTCGATGGCATATTACTTATAGGAAACGATATATCAGTCTTATAGACAGTTAAAATTTGGTTGTCCAAAACTTTCTCCATGAAAGACCTGGGAGAAGCAACCTATATCCTTGGGATTAGAATCTATAGAGATAGATCAAAACGGTTGCTTGGTCTTTCGCAGTCTACGTATATAGACCGAGTGCTAAAAAGGTTTAGCATGTCGGAATCCAAGAAAGGTTACCTTCCCATCAGGCATGGGATCAACCTTTCAAAGTCTATGTGTCCGCGCACAGAAGATGAGAGGATTTGCATGAATAAGATTCCTTATGCATCCGCGATAGGATCTATCATGTATGCTATGTTATGTACAAGGCCCGATGTATCGTATGCTTTGAGCGTCACAAGCAGATACCAGTTGGATCCAGGAATGGATCATTGGGCGGCTGTCAAGACAATCCTTAAGTACTTAAGAAGAACTAAGGATGTGTTCCTAATATATGGAGAAGGAGATATGGTAATACGTGGGTATACAGATGCCAGTTTCCAGACAGATAAGGATGACTCCAAATCACAGTCTGGATACGTATTTACTTTGAATGGAGGCGCAATAAGTTGGAAGAGTTCCAAACAAGACACCGTATCGGATTCTACCACGGAAGCAATTTGGATCAAGAAGTTCGTCTCAGAACTTAATGTGGTTCCAACCATTGATGAAGCAATACCGGTTTATTGCGACAACAATGGAGCTATTGCACAAGCAAAGGAACCAAGGTCTCATCAGCGATCCAAACATGTGCTTCGCCACTATCATCTGATCAGAGAGATTATAAGTAAGAGTGATATATAAATTGAGAAAATTCCCACTGAAAGGAATTTAGCGGATCCTTTAACTAAGGCCTTGCCTCAGAGCAAGTTTGAGGGTCATGTTAGAGCCTGTGGTATTGGATACCGTAGCGATTGGCATTAGGCCAAGTGGGAGTTTGTTAGTGATATGCGAGAAGTGTCCTAAGGCAATCGCCTTATGATTGTAAACATTTATATTAATAAATGATAATTCACTATTTGAGTATACATGTTTGTGTATTTGATTGGGATCTTAAACTCATCTACTGAATGTCCGCAATACAATTCACAGCATAAGAGAATTTGTGATGGGATCACAACTAGTGATTATCTCTAAATGTGCAATTGTGAAGTATTGAAAATATCCCTAGTCGATGAATTGATAAAAACGGACACTATCAATTCTGTTGAGACTAGCATGGATTATTCTCTAATCAGCTGATTCTCACTGGCTGGTGACATTGGGATGTCCGGAGATAAACATGGATGCTAGTTAAGGGAACTAGTTCATTGGAGTGACTAGCTGTAAAACTTCATATGGTAATCTATATAGATATGTCAATGAAGTTTTTACTGCAGCTTAAGTGCGATGTTCCTTTGACTTGCGGTGTTCAAGTCATCTTGGTCATGGAGACTTATACTTTAACATCTTAAGCAAGCATCTCCAAGGAGGTGTGGACCCAGGATGATTGGGTATAAGCCGAAGTACCCGAAGATGTTTGAACTGCCTACAAAGGATTCACCACTCCTTGCGAGGAGATGTATACCCAGGCCTATCGTCGGATTGTTACTCAAAGCCTCTGGCCAGAGCATGTCATGTTTAGAGTATGAGTCTCTTAAATACATGAGAGTAATTAGAAATCCAAAGGACGAGAAAGACACTACTTGGGCTAGGTGTGACGTAGTCAGCCTAGTGGGGACTGACACAAATAGACCGTGTCCTGAACCAAGTGGGTATAAGATGGTGAAGGGAATGAGGCACGATTCATTAGAGCTGCTGAAGGGTTTCAGAATTACTTCTGAGGTCAACCGTTGATCTTTCGATTAATTGGGGGTCATGATGTACTACTAGGTGCCACTCATGATCGTTCTATAATTAGTTGATTATAGACGGCCAACATAAATTGAAAGTCTATTTAGTCACACGCACTACGAGTAATCCGAGGGATTTAAAACGAGTTGAAAATTGGATTTTCCGATCAAGAGAAATAAGACGAATCTGAGTTAATCAGAGGCGCAAAGGAAGCTTAAAATGGCTAAGTCTTTTGAAGGCTTATTGGGCGAATTAAATGAGTTTAATTCGCGATGGTTCGGCTCGGTTTGGCCGGCCAAAGAGGGTGCCAACCCTCTTTGGTTTGGCCGGCCAAAAGAATGGGGAGAAACCAATTTTATTTGGTTTAATTAATAAAATAAATCTAGCGCGATTTGTTATGGATAAATAAATTTGTATAAAGAAATTTATATAAAGAAATTTATAGAAATTTATTCTTTTTATGGAAATTAAAATGATCCATGGAATGATTTATTTTAATTTTATAAAATCAATTATGAATTGATTTTTCCATAATAAAGAAGATTTATAAATTTCTTGTAAAATTTATTCCATAATAAAAGGAGAGATGTATTTGTTTTATTATAAAGTTAGTTATAATAAAACTAGACATAACGGAATAATTCATAAGAAAATTTATAAGATAAATTTCTTATGAAAATTAATTCCGTTAATTCCGTTAAAGAGGAGACTTAGCAAGGGAGAGGCTACTATCAGTGGCGTAGCCAGAAATTTTAACAAGAGGGGGCGAATTCAACAAATTAATAAAAACAATACAATACAAAAAATGTATAATAAAAGTCATATATTAGCTTCATATGTTTTTACAATATCACTCTTCGAGATTTCATACTTTGAAAATGCTGAATAATAGCTTCATTATCAACGGTATCAAACACATCTCGCTCAATATATGGTATCAAACAATCATTTACCATATCATCTCCTAACCGATTTCGAAGTGATGTTTTGATTATTTTCATTGCTGAAAACACTCTTTCTACAGTTGCAGTTGCAACAGGTAATAACAATGCTAATTTCAAAAGTAAATATACCAAAGGATACAGACGATGTTTCTTCAATTGAACCATCCTTTTAGCAAGCTGACTAATCCCCACAATCTCAGAAAATTGATTGCTATTCCGCATATCAAAAATAAAGTTATCAAGTTGATGCTCAAGATGCATTAACTCTATCGGGGGAAAATCTGATGGATAAAACTCAGCAAACTGAAGCAATTTTCTTTTATCATAAGCAGAGAATGAATTTGATGGATCAAGACAAGCCATACATAACAACAATTCTGTGTTCACCTCGTTAAACCGACTGTTCAACTCTTGAAGTTGCAAATCTATCACTTCATAAAATGTTTCAACGCGGTAATAGTGAAGATTTGTCCTTCCTTCAATATTTCGTCGCGATCTCCCATGGGAAACGAATAAATCTTCCATATGCGGGGTAACTATCTCATATTTAACACAAAATAAAGAAACTTCATTCAGTAACAAATCCCAACCATCATCTCTCATGGTTTGCAGTTGATGTTTGCTTGATCTTACAAGAATCATGGCATTTACAATGTCTTGATCTTTTCTTTGTAAAGCTTGTGATAAATCATTTGTGATTCCCAAGATATTCTTCATTAAGTGCATCTGAAATATAAACTCATATTTTCCAATCAATTCCAACAGATTATTTGCTTGTGCACTTTGCTTGTGATCTTTTCCCTCCTCTTCAACAAATAAAAGGACATCAATCATTGAAGGATACAAGCATATCAAACTTAACAATGTATTATAATGTGAACCCCAACGTGTACTCCCAGCTCTTTTTAATGTCTTCTCTTGATTCATACCTTGTCCAGTGAAGATATCACCATTATAAATTCCTTTAATAACTTTTTCAAATTGTTTCTCACGAAGTATGTCTTTTCGCTTGCATGACGCTCCAACAATATTGTTTAATTGTGCAACAATGTCAAAAAAAGTAGAAATTTTCATGTAATTTTCAGCAACAGCTACAAGTGTAAGTTGCAGTTGATGAGCAAAACAATGAACATAATAAGCAGACTTATTCTCCATCATAATTAAGCTTTTTAAGCCATTGAATTCTCCTCTCATATTGCTAGCTCCATCATACCTTTGCCCTCGCAAATTAGATATAGATAATCCATGTTGGCACAACAAAAAATCAATAGCAGTCTTAAGTGATAAGGCAGTAATGTCGCTTACATGTACAATGCCTAAAAAGCGTTCAACAATATTTCCCTTTTCATCTACAAATCGTAAAGTAACTGCCATTTGTTCTTTAACAGATATATCACGAGCTTCATCAACCAATATAGTAAATAATTCATCACCAAGATCTCCAAGAATAGAATTAGTAGTTAAATAGGCAATAGATCTGATAATATCTTGTTGAATATCAGGCGATGTCAATTTGAGGTTTGAGGGAGCATTGTCCAGTGTAACTCTATTGATATCCTCATTATGGTCAGCAAGAAATTTTAATAGTTCAAGAAAATTACCCTGATTGAGTGAATTTGTTGATTCATCATGACCACGAAATGCTAATCCTTGACGCACAAGGAATCTTATGCAATCAATTGATGCTGTCAAACGAACACGATAATCGGCAGCTACCTGACTAGATTGATTGACCAAACAAGTTTCAATATGTTGTTTTTGATTCATCAAGTCATAAGCTGCCATCATACACCTATTGTGAATACTGCTCTGATTTCCAACATGTTCATGAAATTTTTCTTTCTTTCTCCAATTTTTAAATCCCTCAGTAACAAAAGAATCTCCACCACTTTGACCACCATGATCCGCTTTGAATAAATAACAATAAAGACAAAAAGCTGCGTCTTTTGCAATGCTATATTCTAGCCAATTAGGATGAAGACTAAACCATATAGCTCGAAATCTTCGTTTCTCCTTTGAACAAGAACGCCAAGGAAATTCATAATTCTTAGGCTGAAACGGACCTTTTTGCAAATAGTAACGTCGAACAATCTCCCTTTCATTAACATTATACTCAAGGATATGCTTTCTTAGACCAGGATCACTAGGATACTGATTTGAGTCAACATTAGGAGGAGGTGGCGGAGGAGGCGGAGGAGGAGGTGGTGGAGGAGATGATTTGTTTGAAGTAGGCTCATCACGTATTTTCTTAAAATACCTCAACATTATTTTTTTCACCTGATTGATCATCAACATAATATTTTAGAAACATAATCACCTAATTTAATGATTACCATTTTCCAACAATTCATATTAAAAAACAAATAAGAAATTGATAAAACTAACTCGATAATGGAAAAAAAGAAGTAAGAAATAAATAAGAAATAAGTAACGACGTGCAGTAAGAAATAAAAAGAAAACAATTCGATCACTAGGATACTTAAATCAATAATGGAAAAAAATAAGTAAGAAAATTTTACCTCGATAAAAAAACGTTTGTTGTGGAGCGCCGATGAAGCGATGACGATAGCCTTAGTAGCAAACGACAACGGCGCTAGCAACGACGTGCAGTGTGCGGTGTGCCACGACAACGACGTGGATGACAACGAAAACAATGTGCGATGGAAGATTTTGAGGGTAAAATTAGGATTAAAAAAATAAAATAGAAATTAGGGGAGCAAGAAGAATTTGAGATAAAGAAAAAGAGAAAAGGAATTAGAGGAGGAAAAAAGAAAACAGGAAGAAGGATAAAAAATGTTCGACGAGGAAGGGGGGAAAATTTTCAAGAAGGGGGAAAAATCGTCTGGCGGCGTGAAAAAACCCAAGAGTCTCGGCGTGAGAAAACAAAGACGTGCGGCGGAGTGTGCGGCGTGAGAAAAGAACAGCACGGCGTGAGAAAAGAGAGAGCGTGACGTGAGGGAGGAGAAATTGTTTTTATTGGCTTTTTCAAAAAAGGTCCAGATTATTTTAAATTTTATAACTAAGTCCTTTTTAATTGGTTTTAATCATATTAATTTTTTTTTCTTCAAAAGCCAGGGGGGCGGTCGCACCCCCCCGCCCGAACGTCCCTACGCCCCTGGCTACTATATAAAGGAACCAAAGGCAAGCCTTGAATTCCAATCGATAGAGTAATCAAGAGATTAATTCTCTCCCTCTCTCTCTCTTATTCTCTTCCTCCCCTTCTCCTTCCCACCTAGGGCCGGCGCCCCTTAGCTTACCCTAGGGCCGGCACCTCCTCCTCCTAGGGCCGGCGCACCCTCTTCTCCAAGAATTGGCGTGAGCAACTGATAAGTACCATTTTTGTGATTATTTTAGATGTTAAAATCCATGTTTGACCTATGTTTTTATTGCTTAATTATGATTTTTACCCTAGGTTTTGGAACTTTATCTTATTTTGGACTTAATTGCAAAATTACACAATTTTTGGATTATTTGGCCACTAATTTTCTGATATATTTTTGTAGGCATTAAAGGATCCTGGACCTAGGGCATACTGGGTCAAACCTGAGTCGGATGTGAACCGGATCGAATTATCAAGCCTACGATTAATCCGGGCCGTCCGATTCAAAAGCGGCTAGATCTGAGCCATCCGGGACGATCTGAAGCAATCCGAGCTAGGGTTAGGGTTGATCAAGCTCTATGATCAAGATCTGAAGGTTTCATCCCAATCAGAGCTAGATCAACCGTTGGATCAAGCAAGGAGGGCTCTAGAGCGTCCATTCACAGATTGAGTTGATCTGGACCATCCGTTGCATATCTGGAGGATCCGAGCTACCACAAGGCAGATCCTGACCCCAGATCATCATCATAAAAGTTTGGCTCCAATCAGAGCAAGATCAGCCGTTGGATTTCATCCGATCAATCACAGCCGTCCATTGCTAATGTATTTAATCAAAAATTCCCAGGCTTTCTCCTTCGTCGCGTCTCCGCCGCACTGTTCATCTTCTTCGAGTTCTTCGTTTCTTTAGCTTAGTTCTTCATCCAAAGGGGCGCGACCCCTCAAATCTTTCATCAAGGCAAGGGTTAGGTCAGTATAGAGAGTCTCAGTGAGGTTTCCGATTGAAGTTTTGCTCAATAGAGAAGCTGCGCGAGGTCTCGGCAGTTTCACTATCCGAATTCAGCGAACTCAGCTGTGATCCATTCCACTGCATCCGAGCTGACCGGAGGGGTTCCCTGGAAGGTCTTGGTCATTCCCTAATCAAGATCGCAAGCCACCACAGTGAGTTTGAAGGATTCGGAAGCTAATTTCAGTTTGAGCAGAAATCTGATCAGATTCGGTAGCAGAGGCAATTTGCACTGATTTGTGGAGCTTGCGGGTCCGAGGTTCTCCCTTGATTGACAACCAAGGAGCTCTTGAGTTGGAGAATGGTTGAGGAGTAGCTTAGACACTTAATTTTCATTTGTTTAGCTGTAGATTTCAATTCGGCGCACTGTTTTGTTCTGAAATTCTTGTTCAGCTACTGTAATTTGCGATTTCTGAGTTGTTAGCCATAATTTAGCTTCAATTCTGCAAGTAGAGTAATTTAGGAAGTTGTTTAGTGATAGATTGAGTTAGATTTCAATTTAATTGTAGCCTAAATTGTTGCGTGCCAATTTCAAAAGCGTGCCATTTCAATTACAGTGTTCCCCTTCAGTTCTGAATTTGTATTAGAGTAGCTTGTTTTCTAAATTGTCTCTTCATTCAGTGAGTTGTTAAATTGCTGCATTCAAGCTAGGAAGATGCTAGTTAGTTAACATAGAGTTTAGTTTTGGTTGCCCGCAGTTTTATTTCAAGTTTTAGTCTGGCTAGCGTATCTACTTAAATTCTGCCATTTAGTTTCAGTTACAATTCGTTTCAGTCTGTAGATTCTGGATTTGCCGCAATTAAGTTTCAGTTCTAAGGAGCTTTCCAGAGCATTAGCTGCAAGAAATTAATTCATGTTGTTTGTTGGTGTTCACATCCAAAACAGATCTGAATTTGCACAAGTCAATCATTTATTTCTGCATTTCTGCATTGAGTTCGCAAGTGCATTATAAGTTTTAGTTACTTGAATTGGTTGGAACCTGATCTGAAATTCTGCATCCATTCTTGCAAGGTTCTTCATCAATAGTTAGCTGTTCAATTCGCATTCGGTCAGCTGCAATTCTTAACTAACAGATTCAGTTTTTTTGGCACAAAACTAGCCCTGATTTTATTTCTGCATTCCTTAATTCGTAGCTGCTGAGCTTGTACCAGTTTGGCTTCAATTGAAGTTAGTTGCTTGCATTGAGTTTGTACCAAGTTCAGAGGTCATTTAGGCAATTAGGTTTAAAGTCCTGCATGAGTTTTTATTCGAAATTCAGTCCTGCATTACCCTGTTCTTGTGCAGTTTCTGCACTGTCAATTCTCCATCAGCTGTATTGAGTGATAAGTTCAGTATCTATTGCAGCAATTCAATTTCATATCATGCTAAATTATGTATCAACTGAAACCCAGCAAACTGATTGACTTAGCTTGAGTCTTAGTTGGCTTGTTTTGAAGTTTTACATTGTATAAGTTCTGTAGTTAGCAACTCTCATTTCTGCATTCAATGTTCTCTGAATTTCTGCAGCTGTTGGCAATCCATTTTGTTCTTTTCGGCAATCTCATGTGTAGATGGTTTGCACTTTGTATCAAGTACAACATTGGCATTGGTTTTGTATCAAATTGGTTGAAGATTGATTTCCATTTGGTTTGTGTGGTGTAATAACTCTTGAAGAAGTTCTTTGCATTAGTATCATTCAAAATTTGAGTTGTTTCCACATCAGATGTATTTTCCAAGCTAGGGTAAATTGCATTTAAGCTTGCAAATTATTTGAGTTCATTGTTGGAATCACTTGGGTTAAGTGCCATAGCCGAGTTCTTGTTTTTTCCCTTGATGTTTGGAGATCCAATTGCAACCCAAAACCCAATTTTGATTTGAAACCCGAAAACACAAACGACATAAATACGAGCTTGAATCGAACAACGTCAACTAGTCCCCGAGAAAAATACGACCTGTGGCCCCTATATTACATTTTCATACTTTTGATTGTAAAAGGGTTTCCAGCATTTCATTTTATTCATATTTAAATTTGATGGACCCACATTCGTGACAGTATATTTTGGGCCCGTCAAATTTTTGGCGCCGTTGCCGGGGAAGCAACTAGTTGATTTGTTTGATTTTTTGCTTGTATGTTTCTTTAAACATATCATTAGGTTCTATTTTTTGTTGCTTATTCTTTTGTATACGGGTACTGCTATTTTTTCTTGTTTGTTTTGTGACAGGACTGCCAGTTCAGAATGTTTCCATCTACTTACCAGCAGCCGTGTCAACAATTCCAACAAAATCAACAACCAAATCAGTTTTTTCAGCCTAATTGTCAGCCAAGTCAGCCCTTCCAATTTCAGCAGCCAAGTCAACCAAATTTCCAACAATTTCAGGAAGGGCAGCCACAATTTCAGAGTTTCGATCAACAAATTCAGCAATTTCAGCTACCATGTCAACAATTTCAGCCACCACAACCATTTCAACCGAATTTTCAGCCAATTCAGCCATTATTCCAGAATTTTCAGATTAGGCAGCCATCATTTCATCAATTTCAGCCAAATTTCCAACCACAAATTCAGCATGGGCAGCCACCATTTCAGAATTTCCAACAACAAAACCAGAATTTTCAGCCCACTCAATTTAAGTTTTCATCACCACAATTTCAACCTCAGATCCAAGAATGTCAGGGCTACAGTTTTCAGCCATCTCCACCAACTTGTGAACCAAATATTCAGCAATTTAATCAGTCATTTCATCCATTTGAGCAGCCCCAACAGTTTCCATTTCAGCATGCACAGCCTCCTCCTGGACTTCAGCAGCCCTATTTTCCATTTCAAGACCAACAGGGGTTCCACACTAACCAAGGAGGCTTTGATGATCCTGATTGGAGTGAGGCTCAACAACAAAGGATGATGGAGATGTTACAACAACAACAAGAGCAAAATCAACAACAACTACAACGCATTGCAAAATTAGTTGATCAAGTGAAACAAAGGCTAGCCCAAGAATCAGAACAATTATATTCTCAAGCAACTCTTGATTCTGAGAGCCTCGGAGTTGGTTTTATATCAGTTCAAGGTGACCCTACTGTATGGCCAAGTCCTTCTTCAAGTAATCTTGCAAATGTGATAGAAGAAGAAGAAGAATACATTAAAGTTTGGGCACCTACAGCATGCATTCCTCCGGAGACTCCTATTCAAAATCCAATTCCAAATTTTTCAGCTCCAGCAGAAGAAACTGAAGCTCCACAGGACCATTCTAGTCTTTTATTTTGTGATGATAGTGTTATTAGTGGTCCTGATTTTTCTGATACTGTTGTTGCAGATATTACAGAAGAAGCATGCAGAGGAGATGATTCCACAGGTGTAGGGGACTGCACTAAGCCCCAGGGACCACCACAACTTCCAGAAAGTGTAGGGACTTGCATGGTGGAAGCAAGAACCCAAGGATCACCTGTTTTATTTTAGTGTCCACCAGAGCTTGAGGCTGAAGAGGAGCTTGAACATGACTAGGAGGAGAACACGGATACATCTACTTTTGTAGAATCTCCAGGTACTTTTCAGCACGATCAGGTAAATTCTTCTCCTAACTTTTCTGAAATTTGCATAGAGGTACCTAGTGTTGAATTGGTTGAAAATGAAGCATGTGGTGTTACATTAGATGCAAATGCTGAGTGTGAAAAATTTCTAGAAGAGCCTGCAATTGATATTGATTTTTGTGATGAGTCTCTTGATATATCTTATGCTGAAAATAACTGTGAAAAATTCATTGAGACACCTGAGATTGATTTCATAGGCTGTGATACTTTGCTTGATCCCTCTGTGTTGAGAAATAATTGTGAAATTTTTATTGAAGTGCCAAGGATTGATTTTATTATTTGTGATAAATTTCAGGATGCATTTTTTGTAGAAAATAACTGTGAAAAATTTATTGAGACACAAAGCATTGATTTAATTGGACATGATGCAGATTTGGATTTATTTCATGCAGAGACTAAACTTATATCATTTCTTTCTGACCCTGAACGCTTGAGAGTGGTATTACATGTTTTTGCAGGGTCCAGAAGACTTCAGGAGTGGGTGCTCCAACTGAACAGACTTCAGCCTCCTGGAAGGACTTCTGAAAGGCATAAAGAAGGAGGAGATGATTTTGCTTTAATTCGAAGAACTCCATTCCTTCAGTGGATTTTAAACCTGAATCGCCTTAGGCCACCAGAGAAATTTTTTGCAAAGTTCAAGTGTGGGGGAGCCCGAATTCACTCAGCTACCCAGACTCCTCCACTACCACGGTGGAGGCTACTTTTGGATCGACTCCGTCCACCAGAATAAAGGGGAGTTTGATTTTTCTTGTATTTTCTTTTATTTCATTTTCATTTTCATGCTTCCTAGAATTAGAATTTTCCTTTAAACTGAGTCCTTGTAAATAAATGCATGTTATTTCTTTTGTCACTTTTTCTTGCATGAGTAGAAATAAAAGTATCCCTCTAGGTTATCTCCATAGCATTTTAGAGTTTTTTGAAAATAAATTAATTTTGGTTGTTAAGACTTAAGGTTTGAGCCAATGGATGAAATCTTGGATGCTTGAGTACTACTTGCTTTAGATTCTTAATTGAGGACTTGGGATGAATTATTTTTACCTAGTGAGAATTAGCCTTACCTTTGTGATACACATATGTCATTGTGCTCTAGAACTTGCTTAGATTCTTTCAAAATCATATTTCAATGATTGGATCACATCTATAGAGGCTAATCCATTTGTTTCCCTTTCCATATCAATTTTGACAAAAATCATGTTCATTCCATTTTGCTTTACTTATTTCTTACTCTTACCTCCACTTTTCTTTGGACTTGTTGTTTGATATGTTCTAATGCTATTTTGCTCGAGACGGACAAAGATTCAAGTGTGGGGGAGTGACTAGCTTTTTGGAAAGAATTGGTATCAAGGAGGCACTTCAATTCGAAAAAAAAAAAATTTCATGTGCCAATTTAGTTGAGTGTGGTATCAAGATCAAGCAAGAAGAAGTAGTTAAGGAAGACAAAAATTGAAGCATCTAGATTCTTGTTCATCATTTAAAGATCCAATGAAAACAAATGGCATGCAACATAAAAATCTGGAATGAATGAAGAAAGGGAATGGCACATAAATGAAGAAAATTTGTGCCAAGTGAAGCCGGATTTAGTTGGGTTGTCTTGACAGGAATTAAATGGCAAGGTCCAACCATTAGAAAGTCTGAAGGGCAGCAAGGAACAAATCAGATTCAAGAAGAAAAAAAATCTGTGCAATAACAAGAAAAAAGGCTTGTGCCAAGATGAAGAAAGAAAACAAAAATCTGCTATTTTGGATGGTAAATTGACATGGATCAAAACTTGGAAGTTGGAATTGAGGAAGCTAAGTTCAGCAGCAAATCTGATAGAGTTTGATTGAAGATAACTAAACCTGATCCCAAACAGGAAGTTTGTGCTAAATCTGATCCAAAACAGATTTGGATCAGTTGAGAGTTGGATTGCAAGAAAACAGCCTGATCTGAGCTAGAACTGAATTAGAGGATGCAAGGATGAATAACCTAACAATTCTAGAGTTTGAAATGGAGATCTTGAGCTGGAGTTGCAGCTATGAGAAGAAGAAAAAAAAATCTGCACTGCAGTTTTGCCGAGTGCTGAATTGAGAGCTGAA
>JAGFNQ010000050.1:196987-281202 GCA_024364735.1 Boesenbergia rotunda | reverse complement strand
TAAGAAAATCTATGGGATACATGTTTAGTTATTTCGCGAGACGCTCAAGGCTAAGTGTGGGGGAGTTGATAAGCACCATTTTATTGATTATTTTAAGTGCTAAAATCCATGATTGACCTATGTTTTTATTGCTTAATTGTGATTTTACCCTAGGTTTTAGGATTTCCTATTATTTTGGACTTAATTGCAAAATTACACAATTTTTGGATTATTTGGCCACTAATTTTTTGATATATTTTTGTAGGCAAGAAAGGATCCTGGACCTAGGGCATATTGGGTCAGATTTGAGTCGGATGTGAACCGGATCGAACTATCAAGCCTACGATTAATCCGGGCCGTCCGATTCAAGAGCGGCTAGATCTGAGCCATCCGGGACGATCTGAAGCAATCCGAGCTAGGGTTAGGGTTGATCAGGCTATATGATCAAGATCTGAAGGTTTCATCCCAATCAGAGCTAGATCAACCGTTGGATCAAGCAAGGAGGGCTCTAGAGCGTCCATTCACAGATAGAGTTGATCTGGACCATCCGTTGCATATCTGGAGGATCCGAGCTACCACAAGGCAGATCCTGACCCCAGATCATCATCATCAAAGTTTGGCTCAAATCAGAACAAGATCAGCCGTTGGATCTCCTCCGATCAATCTGGGCCGTCCGTTGATAACTATTTAATCAAAAATCTGCCCAGTTCTTCCCGGTCGCGTCCTCGCCGCAGCTCGTTTGCCTTGGTTTCTTCTTCGTTTCTTCTCGTTTCTTCAGCAAGTTTTGCATCCAAGAAGGCGTGACCAACCTCGATTCGAGCTCATCCTTGAGTGACAGCAAGGATTTGGATTGGGGCTTAGTTAATTCCGTTTGTTAGCAATAGATTTCATTTCTGTCGTGCGTTTCTGAATTTCTGAAGAAATGTCGGTAGTATTTCGTTTCTGACAGTTTGTTGCTTCCATTAGAGTTCTAATTCAGTGTTTCTAATAGCTAGATTGCTTGTGTAACGAACAAGTGTATTTGGATCAGTTCATTTTGCTTAAATTCGTTTCTGAAATTAGCTTAACTGTTGCGTGCCATTTCTTTTCCAGCGTATCCATTTTTCTTTTCAGTTGTGTATCAGATTTCTTCTCTGCAATTCCCTTTAGCTCGTTAATGCTTCAGTTCATTTCGCTTTTAGTATGTTAATTTAGTTGATTTAAGTTTGTTTCATTCCGTAGCTTCAATTCTGAGTTTGTTCAGCTGAATTTCTGCACTCCACCTGTTCTGAATTCAGCCTCGTGTCCTGCATATCAGTTCATTTTTAGCAGTTTTAGTTCAGCAATTCTGAGAGTGTATCTGGTTCAGCATCAGCACCGATTTAGATCACTTTGTTGTTCTGCATTTCTGATAAACCTGCTGTGTACCACTTTTCTGAATCTGTTTCTTTTCTGAAATTCCTGCACATGTTGTGTATCAGTTTCTCCATTTGTGTATCACTGTCAATTTTGCCTGTTTAACTTGTAGTTCTGAAATTGTATTAAGGAAACCCTGCAGTTCGAATTCTATAGCCCTTTGGTTTCAGTTACTTAGCTTGACTGTTCATTCAATGTATTGCAGCATTCTGCATTCTGAAAAACAAAATTGCTTCATTTCTGCATTGTTTCCATTACTGAATTGATCAGTCCAACATTGAACAGCAATATTATGAAGCTGTCAGCTACAATTCCAGCTAAGTTTCAACCCTGAATTGTATTAAGTTGTGGTCTCTCTTGCTGCAATTAAGTTAGTCTTAGATTCCTGTTTTAATGGTGGTTGTGTCCGAATTTTATTGAGCTATTCGTGTGTCTCGTTTCTGATTGCAACCCAAAGCCCGAATATTTATTTGAAACCCGAAAACACAAACGACACAAATACAAGCGTGAATCAAACAAACCTCAACTAGTCCCCGAGAAAAATACGACCTGTGGCCCCTATATTACATTTTCATACTTTTGAGTTGTAAAAGGGTTTCCAGCTTTCATTCATTTATAAATTCTAAATTTGATGTTAGATAATGGCCGGCAGTTTCAAGGCCGGATGATAAGAGAATGGTGTAAAGGCTTTGGGATCAAGCAGACCTTCACTTCGGTGGCATATCCCCAAAGTAACGGCCAGGCTGAAGTAGCCAATAGAGAAATTCTGAAGGGGCTCAGAGCCAAGCTAGATCAAGTTGGTGGATCTTGGGTGGACGAACTACCTGGTGTTCTATGGGCATGGCGTTCCACGTTCGATCGGGCCCGGTCGGGCGTGGCGGTCCACGCTCGGTCAGGATAAGTCGGACGGTGTCCAGACTCTTGCTCAGGCAAGTTATGAGTGGGCACGCTCCCACGCACCCACCGGACTCGGCACCAATCGGGTGTGGCATTCGACGTCCGGTCGGGCCCAGTCGGGCGTGGCGGTCCACGCTCGGTCTGGGTCAGTCGGCCGGTGTCCAGACTCTTGCTCAAGGGAAGTATGAATCAACACATTTCCACAATGTCTACCACCTGGGCGTGGCTTCCCACGTTCCGATAGGCAAAATGAGTAGTTGGTCGACCTGGTAAGGCTAAGGCGACCAAACATAAGCACACAAGGCAACTTAGCTTCGCTGCGAAGGTTGGCCAGATGGAAATAAGCAACATCGCCGAGTCAGGGTGACGACCCGACCGACCAACATCGCCGAGTCAGGGTGACGACCCGACCGGCCAACATCGCCGAGTCAGGGTGACGACCCGACCGGCCAACATCGCCGAGTCAGGGTGATGACCCGACCGGCCAATATCGCCAAGTCAGGGTGACGACCCGACCGGCCAACATCGCCGAGTCAGGGTGCCGACCCGACCGAGCAACATTGCCGAGTCAGGGTGACGACCCGACTGGCCAACATCGCCGAGACAGGGTGACGACCCGACTGACCAACATCGCCTAGTCAGGGTGACGACCCGACCGGCCAACATCGCCAAGTCAGGGTGCCGACCCGACCGAGCAACATCGCCGAGTCAGAGTGCCGACCAGACCAAGCAGCATTCCCGAGTCCGGATACCGACCTGATTGAACGACTAATAGTGCAAATGTCCCGAGCGTCTGACACTTAGCAAAATTTTCTGATCGACCTAAAGAATCAAACTCGGGTGAATGGCGTAAGTATCCTGAGCAATCAACACTCAGTGGAAATTTGCTGCGTGGGTTAAACGTCAACCTTCACAAAGTAAGTCGGACACGCCGAACGAACAATACTTAGTAAAAATCGCATGCATCGTAAACAAATGAGTACAGTATTAAGACAGGAAGGATGGAGGCATAAAGAGTCAACGTAACTAAAATAAGGCCCGTAGCCATCACAAAATTGGGCCCCGAAGGCCGAGTCAGGCACAACAAGATCATCACAAAAACTATAAGGCCTTCAGGCCGAGTCATAATAAAAAGGTAAGAGATAGAAGCCCAATCTAAGTAAAGGGGGGAAAAGCATCCTCCGGAATCACGGCTTTAATCCGAGTCGGCTAAACAACATTGGGCAGAAGATCTGCAGGAAGATGGCCAGCTTCTGTCAGCTGTTGAATGACGCCCTTTACGCCGTACAGGATCATGCCACCGGTGCGCGCAGCCACTTGATCAAGAAAAGGGTCGGATCAGAGGTAGGCCAGACGGGATGCTTCAATCCGAGCCGACTCGCCCGACCGATAGTCCTCTAGCTCCTTCTTTAGCCAAGCAATTTCCGAGTCCTTACCTTGACTAGAAGTCTCCTGGGCTGCTAGCTGCTTTTCTTTACTTACCAATTGAGCCTCAAGACCTTGGAAGGCCTCCTGTTGGGCAGCCAGCTCAGCCTCCTTGTTCGTTAGAGCGAGCTGAGTCCGATGGTGGGCCTCAGCTGACTTCTTCTCTGACTCTTCAAAAGACACCCGATTGGACAGGCGCTCTATCTCCCATGAGGCATTAACCAGCGCTGAATGCTCTTCTTCAGACCGGGCATCTGCCTCCGACAGCTGTAATCTTAAGGCGGTTATCTCCGAATGCAGCTGGTCTAAGCCCTCGTCACTGGGGGGGGGGGGGGGAGGACGCAGTGAGCTAACTTAGTTTCTAGCTCCGTAATTCTCATTTCAGCCGTTCGGCGCTCTCGTATGTTTGTAATCAAAGCTCGGGAGACAGAATGGTTCATCGCCCAGTGCTACGCCATAAGGAAAATACTATTAGTATGAATGAAAATGGAAGCAGACAAGAAAAAGGAGAGAACACCAGAGTGGCTTCCATGAAGAAATTATCAGCTAAATTCATGGGGTTTGTATCAGTAGTCAGGGCCCTTCCTTGGTCCTAGCTGGCAACTAACTGACCGTGCAGGTTAATCGGCTGGGGTTGGACTATCTGAATCAGGGAAGTCGCCGAGGGGAGTTGGATGTCCACCACCGTTCGGGGAGGCGATTGCATCGACAAAAGGGCCTCTACTGCTTCGACATTCGCTGCATCCGTAAGAGGGACCCGAGGGGAAGGGGCAGTGCCTGAGGTCGAGACTCCCGAGCGGTGTGCTGATGAAGAAGGTGCCAGGGCCCCCAAGCGAGGGGTGCTCGGAGTCGGGTCCTGTGTGCTGGGCCGAGGGGGAGCCGAACTGGAAACCACAGCCCGAGTACTGGACGAGGGGCGATCGGGGCATGAGGTCGCTGCAGCCCGACCCTCGGGAGCTGGTCCCTGAGCCAAAGACGTGCTTTGGGAAAGAGTTACCCGGCGGCGCTTCCTTACCAGGCTCTCGGCCGCGGCCTGTTCAGGGTCTTCTTCTTCTTCTTCTTCTGCTCCTTCCACTTGATCGACCTCTTCCTCATTCATCACGTGAGGAGTCGCTTCCGAGCCCCCGACCGGGAGGCCATCCGCCGAACCTTCCTCCCCGGCTTCGGGTCGCGCGGGAACTGGGGTAGCGCTTAAGGGCGGTACCACCCGATCGGCAGCCAGCTTGGCGGCCAAAGCCTCCATAGCTTCTTCTTCCAGAGCCAACACGTCGCCGACCCAGGCGCTATACATGGTTTCGGCTGCAACAGGGAGAGAGTTTTAGTTAGCATTAACAAGCCTACAAACCGAATAAAAACTTACCGAGAGTGCCGGGTAATTCTGCCGGTATCTGACTCAGCCGAAAGAGATACAACATGCCCTCGATCAGTAGTTTGCCCGCGTGGTAGCGGACTCCCCTGAGCTTTGAGAAGGCAAATTGGTAGCCTGGATCCGAGCGGAAATTTTTGGGCAGTAGAGATTGGTTAGGGAGGTCTTCTACCCACTCGGTAGGCCAGTTCAGGGTCGGGGTCGACTTAATGTAGAAGAAGTGGGATTTTCAACCTTTGTTGGATGAAGGGACTTTCTCCAGAAAGGCTGACTTGATACAAGCTTAGAAATAAAAGTTTCCGAGCTCTTGCTTCTTAAGGTAGTAGAAATAATTAAACACTCGGGGCTCCAGAGGAACTTCATGGGCGGTGAAAAGGATCACCGTGCCGCACAGGATCCTAATTGAGTTGGGGGCCAATTGGGACAAAGACACCTGAAAATATCGACAGACCTCCCGGAAGAATGGATGAAGGGGAAAACGCAATCCGGCTAACAGTTGATTGGAGAAGACGGTGAAATAGTTTAAGGGAGGTCCGTGTGGTCGACCCCGACGGTTAGGAAGAGCCATCAAATGGTCTTCGGGTATTTGATAGTCTATACGTAAGGTCTCTAACTGACCTAGGTTTAGCGATGAACGAGTGTTCAAATACCATGGCTCGGGCGGGACGGATGACTCGGCCATCCAGGTAAGGTCGGGAAATATGAAGCAAAGACTCGGCAAAGAAAAAGAATACCTAAGGACGAGGTTCGCTGGAAACACTGATCGCCGGAGCTAAGGAGGTCGGGCGGCGGAGGTCGGATGAGAGCAGGAGGAAAAGCAGAGGTTAAAGTAATGAAGGGTAAAACTGAGGGATGAACCTATTTATACTACCGCGCGACGCGAGGACGACCGTTAGATGCGGAAGGGGAAAGAGGCGGCCTCAGATATTAGCCGTCCAATCTCTGCCATTCCTTAGGTCTCGAAGCTTCGTCTAGAAGCCGCACGAGCCATGCCGATGACACCTCGGTGACAGAGGCCCCCAGTCGGGAGGTGACACGTGGTCTTGCATTAATGAGGGATTTGATGGAAGATCTTGCATTTAAGGAGGAAGATTAGGAGTACAAAGTGACGCAGGAGAAGGCGGGAAGGAGGTTTGACCGACCGGGCTGGGAGCCTAGTCAGTCGGACCAAGCGCCTCCTTCGACTAGACTTGAAGGGGAGGCTTGTGATCCGGGCGAGCGGTTTTTCGGAAGGATTGGGGGCCCGGTCGGGACCGATCTAGCATGACCCGGACCAGTGAGAGTTAAGCCAGGTCGCCAGTGAGAGTTAAGCCAGATCGCCCTTGGTTTCAAGGGTCGGGCCTGGGGCTCAGACAGTAAGGTAAAGGTTGGGGTACATAAGGCCCAGGCTCAGTCTCAGGGTCAAATTTGCTCGAGGTGGGTCACCCGAGATCGGACGCTCGGGGTTGGCCACTCGAAGTAGGTGTTCGGGGTCAGTCACCTAAGGTCGGGCGCTCAGGGTCGGTCGCCCGAGGTCGGACGCTCGGGGTCAGTCACCTGAGGTCGGACGCTCGGGGTCGGTCACCCGAGGTCGAGCGCTCAGGGTCGGTCGACCGAGGTCGGACGCTCGGGGTCGGTCACCGGGGTCGGTCACCCGGGGTCGGCGCTCAGTGTCGTTCACCCGAGGTCGGGCGCTTGGGGTCGGTCCCTCGAGGTCGAACGCACGGGGTCGGTCACCTGAGATCGGCACTCGGGGTCAGTCGCCTTAGGTCGAGCGCTCGGTGTCAGTCGCCCGAGGTCGGACGCTCGGGGTCGGTCACCCGAGGTCGGCGCTCGGGGTCGGCCACTCGAGGTCGGGCGCTCCGGATCGGTCACCGGGAAGTGTAAGAATCGAGTCCCCGCTCACCCGACCGACTTAGCCTGAAAGCCATAGCTAGCCGACCGAATGATTGCGGCCCATTTCTGTCAATAATAATGTAGCAGGTCTCTGACATAATCATCACCTGACACAGCTACTTGACAGAACCGCCAACTGTTAAGTGGAATCAGAAGAAGCAGTTGACGGACCCAAAATGACTGTCACGAAAGTGGGTCTCAAATTTAGAAATTTATAAAGTGCTGGAAACCCTTTTACAAGCAAAAATATGAAAGTGTAATATAGGGGCCACAGGTCGTATTTTTCTCAGGGATAGTCGTCGTGCTTGATTCAAACTTGTAGTTATGCGTCGTTTTTGGGGTTTCAAATAAGTAATTTGGATTTTGGTTTGGGATACAATCGAAAGTGAAATTGCAATTGAGAAAGAAAATGAAATAAAAATAAAGAAAAGTGAACAATGGAACTAAGCAAGAGATGGCACTTGATACTTCAACCAATAGAAATCGAGTCACGCTATCAGATGTAACCGAAGTTTGGAAAGCAAGCTTAAATTCAAATGCGCAGTAACTCTGATGGAAAGAAATCGGAAGTGTGATGGAAGTTATCTGAAGCAAATCAAGCCCAAAGCAATTGCTATTTATGCCTTTCGGAAATTAAACAAGCTACACATGTTAACTCAAACTAACTCAAATTTTGGAAGCTAACCACTGCCAACACAATTCAAAAATGAATGACAGCTAACTTATTGATTCCGAATGCGGTCATATGCCACAAAACTAAGTGAAGTTCAGATTGCAGAAATTGCAATTCAGTTGGCACGCAAAAAAAAGCAATCTTCTTGTACCAAACTCTAACTCAACTTACAAATTCAGCATTTTTCTCGGCTCCACTTTTCAAGCTGTGGATTCAATTAGGAAACACAGGTATTAAGGGAAGAACTAAACAAGATTAAAGTGAGAAATTGGAACTGAAATCAGAATTGGAGAAACAAAAGCAAATTCAGATATGATGATATGAAGAAATTAACTTGATGTTCAGAAATTCAAAGATTAGCTACTGATTTTAGTTCTCGCAAAAGATAAAGAGCTAAACTAGCTAGTGCAAAACAAATTAAAGAAACTAACCTAGATGCAAGGAAACTTATCTAGCAATTTCTTAACAGAAACTAATGAAAGAAAGCTGAAAATATGGAAACGCAGCCCACAACTTGGCACGCAGCAATTTGAAGTTGGCACGCAAGGATTAAAACTAAAGCAAACTGTGATCTGACTTAAACTATCACTAAACAAGTTCCCTACTTACTAACATTGAAGATTAGAATCCTAATTAAACTAAACAACTCAGAAATTACAAACTAAGATAACTGAAAACTGTAAATCGCAGAAAACAGGACAGATTTCGACAGAATTGAATTCTACAGCTAAAACAAGATTTAAACTAAGGAAATCTACTCCTCGATTCCTTCTTCAGCTCAGGTACTCCTTGGTTGTCAAGCAAGGGAGAGAATCGGACCCGCAAACTCAGCAAATCGTGGAGAAAATGTCATCTGCGATTGAGTCAAGTTCAGATTGCTTCATTTCTGAAATTTCCACTTGGAATCTTCATTTCGGCTGCATCGGTGTGCGAAAATGGATGGATGATGATCTAAGCTCTCTAGGGAACCCCTCTAGATAGCTCAGTTGGGGTGTGATCGAGCACAGCCGATCAAAAGACGCCAAGTGACCAGAACTGCGGAAACCTCTCAACAGTACTGCGAATTGAGCAAATCTGATCCAGAAACTTCACTGATGGCTTCCTCGACGACCTAGCACTAGCTCTGAATCAAGAGTCGAGGGATCACGCCTTCGGATGGAGAGAAAAACGCAAGAACACGAAGATCACACGGAAGGGAAGACACTGTAGCGGCGAAGACGCGATGAGGAGAAGCTGCTGGGAAAATCTGATTAAATAGCTATCAATGGACGGTTGTGATTAATTTGAGAAATCCAACGGTTGATCTTCATCTGATCTGACCCAAACTTTGAGGATGTTGATCTGGGGTCAGGATCTGCCTTGTGGTAGCTCGGATCCTCCAGATAAGCAACGGATGGTCCAGATCAACTCAATCTGTGAATGGACGCTCTAGAGCCCTCCAAGCTTGATCCAACGGTTGATTTAGCTCTGATTGGGATGAAACCTTCAGATCTTGATCATAGAGCTTGATCAACCCTAACCCTAGCTCGGATTACTTCAGATCGTCCCGGATGGCTCAGATCTAGCCGCTCTTGAATCGGACGGCCCGGATTAATCGTAGGCTTGATAATTGGATCCGGGTCACTTCCGACTCAAGTTTGACCCAATATGCCCTAGGTCCAGGATCCTTTCATGCCTACAAAAATATATCAGAAAATTAGTGGCCAAATAATCCAAAAATTATGTAATTTTGCAATTAAGTCCAAAATAAGATAAAGTTCCAAAACCTAGGGTAAAATCATAATTAAGCAATAAAAACATAGGTCAAACATGGATTTTAACATCTAAAATAATCACAAAAATGGTACTTATCAACTCCCCCACACTTAACCTTGAGCGTCTCGCGAAACAACTAAATAAGTATCCCTTAGGCTCTCTTAAGCATAATTAGAAACAAATGAAAAGAAATTACCTAGGGTTGTCAATTCTCATAAATCTAAGCTCTATGGATTACTATCTTGTCCTTAAATCAACAACTTAGCCTTTTCATCCATCATGAGTCATTGAGATGAGTCTAAATCACTAGCCTTTCAAGGAAAATTTTGGTGGCTCTCTCCTAAGTTCTAAGTTGGTGATGGAAGTGGAGCTCACTCTAACACACATGTTTCTTGCACTACCATAGGCTTGCTTATTATCTAATCTCCACCATTAATCATGAATAAGATCAACATCTACAAAAACAAATGAAAAGCATAGAAAATGGTGAGAAATGGAATAAAAACAAAGAAAATGGAAAAATGGGTAAAGTGGAAGACTTGAGTGCTTAAAGATGTTTCCAATGAACTTTGCCCTCTTATCAGTCCCCTAGTGAATTCCAAAGTTTGATGGAGTCCAATTTGAATAAATTCCTTTGATTTGGGTGAGGAAAACTCCATTTGATCTCAATGTGCCAAGTTCCACCTTGCGTGCCAAATTTCTTTCTCCATCTTCTTTCCTGATTTTTCCTCTTTTCCTTTCTCTCTAGCAAGGTTAGAAATGAAATGAAATAAAACTTAAGTCCGGATGAGAAAGACATTCAATGATTTATAGTGCCAATTCTTTAAATGTGTGACAATTTTTCTCTTCTCTTTTCTAAATTCTTCAAACTGTTTTCTCTTATTTTTCTCTGCTTTCTCTTCCTTTAGGTTCGGCTACATCAGATTTAGCCTTCAGACTTCGCAATAGGCAGCAACAAATTCACTGCCGTTCAGAATTCATAGCTCCAAATTTCACATCCTCTTCTCTACTTCCACTCAGCCTTTTTGCATTCTGTACCGCTGCAATTTCAGCTCCTCTGAATTAAATTCGAAATTGAATGTGCACCTTCAACTTCAGATACATTTACACTTAATAACTTGATTCACAGCTTCTTACAATTCAGATTACATGCTTATAATGCAGTGCAAGGCAGTTTTTCAGTTTCTTTCAGCCTTTGGTCAGCCTTTCAAATTCTGTTTCTGATCAGCAGCTTCTAGCATCCGAATTTCTTCCAGATTTGATCAGCATTGAGTGTTTTCAATACTCTTTGATGCATTTCCTACTTTGTTCCCTTATTCACAGCCCAGGAAAATCCAATTCAGCCTCAAGTTGACACAAGTTCTGCATCACAAACTGCTTCAGCATTTCTGATCTTCAACATTTAGCTCAACCCTTCAACATTTCTGATCTTCAAAACTCTTACTAACTGGTGAAGAGTTCTGTTCAGTTCCTTGTTCGCACCCTTGCAATTGATTCAATTTCCGAACAGTTCAGCATCATATCATATTCGGCTCACTTCTTTTCATTTTCTGTACAAACTGTTTTTGACTCAAATTCCAGCACAGATTCTCTAAAATGATAAGATTTGGTCAGCTGCAATTCTCTATCATTCTCAACCTTTCAGCCTTCACTTTCTGGTAATTTCCAATTGGTTTTTCTTTTAATCCTTTGTCAACAGCCCCTGAAAGCCATTTCAGTTGCAAGGTGGCACAAACTGTCTCACTATAATGCAATCTGATTTTCATTCTTTTCTACTGCCCTTTTCCGCTTGTATTGTCAATTTACTGCTCTCCATAACCTCTGATAGCTGTCAAATGGTTTTCTTGCAATCCAATTCTCAACTAATCCAAATCTATTTTGGATCAGATTTGTCAGCTGCTACAATTCTTCCTTAGCAAAAGTGGTCGAGATAAGCTTATGTTAAGCAGCTGCTCAACTTCAATTCAGATTTGTTCCAATTGTCTTCAGCTGTAGTTCAACTTCTACACACGTATTTCCAGCTTCTCTCAAGAAGTTTCTGAAATTCTGCCACACCATCAGCCAATATATAGCTGCCATTTTGCTATTGCATTCCATTTCAAAACCTTGGCACAGCTTTTCTCAGCTTTGCAAATTCTGATCTAAAAACTCTTAGCAGTGGAGATACTCTGCAATAGAATTTTTGCAGCCTTGAAAAATCCGAATCCATTTCAAATTGGTACACAAGTTGCTTGGCACAGATTTTTGTTTAGCTTCAGGTTTTCCTCAGCTTGTTTTCCTTTTCTGCTCTCAGATTCCAGCTCAACTCAGACTTCCAACGACAGATTTCTGCAAATTCAGATTTTTTTTTTGATGGTACAGCTTCAGCACTCGGCAGCTCAGATTCAGCATTGCCATAATTTCAGCTCAGCAAAACTTGATACTGATCTACAAGTTCCTTGCATCTAGATTTTCTCACAGCTTCAAACATGAGTTTTTCAGCCTTCAATTCAGATTGTTTTTAGCTGCAGTTCAGACCATTCCAGACCAGGACATGCTTCACTTTGAATTTCCTTTTCACTTTGGTGTAGAATCTTCATTCTTCTCAAAATGGCACAGATTTTTGTTCTTCTGTTTTGGCACCAATTTCTGCATTGATTTCAGTTTTACACAGCCTCAAACCAGTCCCTAACAGAGCATTGCTGATCTTGCTTCCCGAAATTCCAACTTTTCAGATTTTCTTTTCTTCTTGGCACAAGTTTACTTCAGATTGTCTCAATTGCCTCTACACTAAACCACTCTTTCTTGGCATTCCAACTCACTCAAAATGTGATTGTTTCCATCCTTCCAATGCAAAATTTTTTTTTTCGAAATGAAATTGCTTCCCAATCACTAATCACTCCCCCACACTTAAAACTTTGTCCGTCTTGGGCAAAATAACATCGAGAAAACATCCCAAGCAAACAAATCCATAGAAAAATTGGGGTTAAGATTAGGAATAAAGAAAGACAATTCAAGAAGAGTATGCATCAAGTATGATCATGGAAAAATGGAAACAATAGGATTAGTCTTCATAAATGTGATCCAATCAACGAAATATGGTTTTAAAAGAAACTAAGCAAGTTCTAGAGTTAAATAACATGTGTGTCACAAATAAGGCTAATCTCACTAGGTAAAAATAATCCATCTCAAATTCTCAATTAAGAATCCAAAGCAAAATCGTACTCAAGCATCCAAGATTTCATCCATGAACTCAAATCCTAAGTTTTGACAACCAAATTTAATTTATTTTCTAAAAGACTCTAAAATGCTATGGAGAAAACCTAAAGGGATACTTTTATTTCTACTCATGCAAAAGTGCTAAAAGAAAAGACATGGTATTTACAATGTCCATTTATTCAGTTTACTCTAGGAAACATAAAAGTGAAAAATGCGATAAAAGAAAATACAAGAAAGAACAATCTCCCCTTTTATTCTGGTGGACGGAGCCTATCAAGCAGTAACCTCCATCTTGGTAGTGGAGGTGTCTGGGTGGCTGGGAGAATCAAGACTCCCCCACACTTGAACTCTACAAAATAATGCTCCGGTGGCCGCAGGCGATTTAGATTCAAAATCCACTGAAGGACTGGAGTGCTTCGAATTAAAGTAAAATAATCTCCTCCTTTATGCCTTTCAGAAGTCCTTCCAGGAGGCTGAAGTCTATTCAGTTGGAGCACCCACTCCTGAAGTCTTCTGGACCCTGCAAAACAATGTAATACCTTTCTCAAGCATGCAGGGTCAGAAAGAAATAAAATAGCATCAGTCTCTGCATGAAATGAATCCAAAACTATATTATGTCCAATTAAATCAATGCTTTGTGTCTCAATAAATTTTTCACAGTTATTTTCTACAAAAAATGCATCCTGAAATTTATCACGAATAATAAAATCAATCCTTGGCACTTCAATAAAAATTTCACAATTATTTTTCAACACAGATGGATCAAGCAAAGTATCACAGCCTATGAAATCAATCTCAGGTGCCTCAAAGAATTTTTCAAAATTATTTTCAACATAAGATATGTCAAAAGACTCATCACAACAATTAACAACACTAGGCACTTCTAAAAAATTTTCACACTCAGCATTTGCAGCTAATGTGACACCACATGCTTCATTTTCAGCAAATTCTACACTAGGTACCTCTAGGGATTTTTCACAATCAAATTCTACAAGAGATGTATCCCTAAATTCATCAGAGTCAATAGAATCATCCCTAGGTACCTCACTGAATTTTTCTGAAGAAGGAGAAATACTTACCTGAGCGTGCTGGATAATACCTGAAGGTTCTATAATAGTAGATGTATCTGTGGTCTCCTCCTGGTCATGTTCAAGCTCCTCTTCAGCCTCAGACTCTGGTGGACAATCAACTGGTGATCCTTGGGTACTTGCTTCCACCAAGCAAGTCCCTACACTTTCTGGTTCATTCTCTAAATCTTGTGGTGGTCCCTGGGGCTTAGTGCAGTCCCCTACACCTATGGAATCATCTCCTCTGCATGCTTCTCCTGTAATATCTGCAACAACAGTGTCAGAAAAATTAGGACCATCAATAATGCTATCATCAGAAAATAAAAGTCTAGAATGGTCCTGTGGAGCTTCAGTTTCTTCTTCTGGAGCTGAAAAATTTGGAATTGGATTTTGAGTAGGAGTCTCCGGAGGAATGCATGCTCTAGGTGCCCAGACTTTAATGTATTCTTCTTCTTCTTCTTCTTCTAAAATTGCAAGGTCCATTAAAGAAAGATTTGGCCCTGCACTAGGGTCACCTTGAACTTGCATTTGATTCATTTGACTAGCAATTTGTCCAACGCCTCTTTCGATGTCTTGAATGTTGGGACCGGGTGCATGTCGACAAGGATACGAGTTCGTAAAATTTTAAATTTTTACGTGCAGCAGAAGAATTTGCATAAAATAATTTCTTAAATTATTTTAACTTCGTATCTAGCATGCAACCTTATGGTGTGTTGACATAATCATAAAATAAAATTTTGCGGAAAAGTAAACTAATTTACATTATACCTCTCGTAACTCGAAGTAAGGGACGAGATCCAACCGTAGCGTCCCTTGGATGCTCCGCCTCTATTCGCGTCCACGCCGAGTTCTCTTCGGGATGACTTCGCAAAGTCACGAGTTTTGTGCCGACGAGAACTACTAGATTCTCTATAGGCACAACAAAGAAGTACAAGAGAAAAATTAGGAAACTAACCAACGAAGTAATGGAATTGAATTCCGAGAGAGAGGGAGATGTGATCCGCTTCTTCTTCTTCTTGGTTGGTTTCTTCTTCTCCTTGAAGCTCACGGCAACTCCTTGCCTTGGTGTAGGATGGGCGCCGACCCTAATGGAGCTAGGGTGGGCGCCGGCCCTAATGAAAGGGAGGGGAAAGGAGGAGAGAAGAGAAGAGAGAGGGAGAGCTCTATTCAATTACTTGATTAGTTCGGAATAAGGGCTAGCCTTTGGTTCCTTTATATAGTAGCAACTCCTTTGCTAAGTCTCCCTCTAAACCGAATTAACGGAATTAACGGAATTAGTTATAAGAAATTTATCTTATAAATTTTCTTATTAATTATTCCGTTTAAACCGAGTCTTTATTATAAACCAATTTATAATAAAACTAATTCGTCTTCTCTTTAAATTATGGAATAAATTTTTATAAGAAATTTATAAACTTTCTTATTATGCAAAAATCAATTCATAATTGATTTTATAAAATTAAAATAAACCAATTCATGGATTATTTTAATCTTCCATAAAAGAATAAATTTCTATAAATTTTATTTTTATAAATTTCTTTATACAAATTTATTTATCCATAATTTATAAAATAAATCGCACTAGATTTATTTTATTAATTAAACCAAAATCAATTGGTTTTCTCCTCTTTATTGGCCGGCCACCAAAGGGGGTTTTGACACCCTCTTTGGCCGGCCAAACTAACCCGAACCGCCGCGAATTAAACTCATTTAATTCGCCCAAAAAGCCTTCAAAAGACTTAGCCATTTTAGCTTCCATTGTGCCTCTGACTAACTCAGATTCGACTTATTTCTCTTGATCGGAAAATCCAATTTTCAACTCGTTTTAAATCCCTTGGATTACTCGTAGTGCGTGTGACTAAATAGGCTTTCGATTTATGTTGGCCGTCTATAATTTAACTAATTATAGAACGATCATGAGTGGCACCTAGTAGTACATCATGATCCCCAATTAATCGAAAGATCAACGGTTTGACCTCAGAAGAAATTATTCTGAAACCCTTCAGAAGCTCTAATGAATCGTGCCCCATTCCTTTCACCACCTTATACCCACTTGGTTCAGGACACGGTCTATGGTGTCAGTCCCCACTAGGCTGACTACGTCACACCTAGCCCAAGTAGTGTCTTTCTCGTCCTTTGGATTTCTAATTACTCTCATGTATTTTAGAGACTCTCACTCTAAACATGATATACTCTGGCCAGAGGTTTCTGAGTAACAATCCGACGATAGGCCTGGGTATACATCTCCTCGCAAGGAGTGGTGAATCCTTTGTAGGCTGTTCAAACATCTTCGGGCATTTTGGCTTATACCCAACCATCCTGGGTCCACACCTCCTTGGAGATGCTTGCTTAAGATGTTAAAGTATAAGTCT
Organism: Boesenbergia rotunda; assembly: GCA_024364735.1. Classification (NCBI taxonomy): domain Eukaryota; kingdom Viridiplantae; phylum Streptophyta; class Magnoliopsida; order Zingiberales; family Zingiberaceae; genus Boesenbergia; species Boesenbergia rotunda. Next base: position 265,200 of record JAGFNQ010000050.1, on the reverse strand, counting down.
CCATGACCAAGATGACTTGAACACCGCAAGTCAAAGGAACATCGCACTTAAGCTGCAGTAAGAACTTCATTGACATATCATTATAGATAACCATATGAAGTCTTACAGCTAGTCACTCCAATGAACTAGTTCCCTTAACTAGCATTCATGTTTATCTCCGGACATCCCAATGTCACCAGCCAGTGAGAATCAGCTGATTAGAGAATAACCCATGCTAGTCTCAACAGAATTGATAATGTCCGTTTTTATCAATTCATCGACTAGGGATATTTCCAACAATTCACATTTGCACATTTAGAGATAATCACTAGTTGTGATCCCATCACAAATTCTCTTATGCTGTGAGTTGTATTGCGGACATTCAGTAGATGAGTTTAAGATCCCAATCAAATACACAAAACATGTATACTCAAATAGTGAATTAACATTTATTAATATAAATGTTTACATCATAAGGTGATTGCCTTAGGACACTTCTCTCATATCACTAACATTGAAGCCTTTGCTGCTGTTGATGATATTGTACAACTAGTTGATAAATCTCCTCCATTCTTTGTAGTTGAGCCTCATTCTCATTAAGATTCTCAAAGCCTCCTTGGTTAGCATAGCTCCTTGACTGATTTTGAAAGGATGAAGTAGGCTGAAAATTTTGAGCTTGCTGTGATCCTTGAAAACAATGCTGTTGGGGCTGATTAAAGGACTGATTAGAGGGCTGATATGTTGGAAAATTTTGCTGGGAAATGTAGCCCTGAAAATTTGGTTGGTTTTGAGCTGGAAAAACTGGAAATGATTGCAAGCCTTGCTGCCCTTGATTATATTGCTGAAATTGAGGTTCAAAATGCTGAAATGGTTGCTGAAAACTGGGCTGAAATTGCTGAAAACTGGGCTGAAAATTCTGGAAAATTGGCTGCCCGTTCTGAAAATTCTGGAAATTCTGGAAATTGCTGGAATTCGGCTGAAATTGTTGGAATTGTTGTGGTTGCTCGAATTGTTGCAATGGTGGCTGAAAAAACTGATTGGTTTGCTGAAAATTTTGGTTGCAAGGTTGTTGAAATTGGTTGAAAGGCTGAAACTCTGATGACCACATTTTGATCTTGCAGCCCTGTCACAAAACAAACAAGAAAAATGGCAGCAACCGTATATGAAAGAATAAGCACAATAAAATAGAACCCTAAGATATGTCAAAAAGTATACAAGCAAAAATCAAACAAATCAACTAGTTGCTTCCCCGGCAACGGCGCCAAAAATTTGGCGGGCCCAAACTATGTGTCACGAAAGTGGGTCTCAAATTTAGAAATTTATAAAGTGCTAGAAACCCTTTTACAAGCAAAAATATGAAAGTGTAATATAGGGGCCACAGGTCGTATTTTTCTCAGGGATAGTCGTCGTGCTTGATTCAAACTTGTAGTTATGCGTCGTTTTTGGGGTTTCAAATAAGTAATTTGGATTTTGGTTTGGGATACAATCGAAAGTGAAATTGCAATTGAGAAAGAAAATGAAATAAAAATAAAGAAAAGTGAACAATGGAACTAAGCAAGAGATGGCACTTGATACTTCAACCAATAGAAATCGAGTCACGCTATCAGATGTAACCGAAGTTTGGAAAGCAAGCTTAAATTCAAATGCGCAGTAACTCTGATGGAAAGAAATCGGAAGTGTGATGGAAGTTATCTGAAGCAAATCAAGCCCAAAGCAATTGCTATTTATGCCTTTCGGAAATTAAACAAGCTACACATGTTAACTCAAACTAACTCAAATTTTGGAAGCTAACCACTGCCAACACAATTCAAAAATGAATGACAGCTAACTTATTGATTCCGAATGCGATCATATGCCACAAAACTAAGTGAAGTTCAGATTGCAGAAATTGCAATTCAGTTGGCACGCAAAAAAAAGCAATCTTCTTGTACCAAACTCTAACTCAACTTACAAATTCAGCATTTTTCTCGGCTCCACTTTTCAAGCTGTGGATTCAATTAGGAAACACAGGTATTAAGGGAAGAACTAAACAAGATTAAAGTGAGAAATTGGAACTGAAATCAGAATTGGAGAAACAAAAGCAAATTCAGATATGATGATATGAAGAAATTAACTTGATGTTCAGAAATTCAAAGATTAGCTACTGATTTTAGTTCTCGCAAAAGATAAAGAGCTAAACTAGCTAGTGCAAAACAAATTAAAGAAACTAACCTAGATGCAAGGAAACTTATCTAGCAATTTCTTAACAGAAACTAATGAAAGAAAGCTGAAAATATGGAAACGCAGCCCACAACTTGGCACGCAGCAATTTGAAGTTGGCACGCAAGGATTAAAACTAAAGCAAACTGTGATCTGACTTAAACTATCACTAAACAAGTTCCCTACTTACTAACATTGAAGATTAGAATCCTAATTAAACTAAACAACTCAGAAATTACAAACTAAGATAACTGAAAACTGTAAATCGCAGAAAACAGGACAGATTTCGACAGAATTGAATTCTACAGCTAAAACAAGATTTAAACTAAGGAAATCTACTCCTCGATTCCTTCTTCAGCTCAGGTACTCCTTGGTTGTCAAGCAAGGGAGAGAATCGGACCCGCAAACTCAGCAAATCGTGGAGAAAATGTCATCTGCGATTGAGTCAAGTTCAGATTGCTTCATTTCTGAAATTTCCACTCGGAATCTTCATTTCGGCTGCATCGGTGTGCGAAAATGGATGGATGATGATCTAAGCTCTCTAGGGAACCCCTCTAGATAGCTCAGTTGGGGTGTGATCGAGCACAGCCGATCAAAAGACGCCAAGTGACCAGAACTGCGGAAACCTCTCAACAGTACTGCGAATTGAGCAAATCTGATCCAGAAACTTCACTGATGGCTTCCTCGACGACCTAGCACTAGCTCTGAATCAAGAGTCGAGGGATCACGCCTTCGGATGGAGAGAAAAACGCAAGAACACGAAGATCACACGGAAGGGAAGACACTGTAGCGGCGAAGACGCGATGAGGAGAAGCTGCTGGGAAAATCTGATTAAATAGCTATCAATGGACGGTTGTGATTAATTTGAGAAATCCAACGGTTGATCTTCATCTGATCTGACCCAAACTTTGAGGATGTTGATCTGGGGTCAGGATCTGCCTTATGGTAGCTCGGATCCTCCAGATAAGCAACGGATGGTCCAGATCAACTCAATCTGTGAATGGACGCTCTAGAGCCCTCCAAGCTTGATCCAACGGTTGATTTAGCTCTGATTGGGATGAAACCTTCAGATCTTGATCATAGAGCTTGATCAACCCTAACCCTAGCTCGGATTGCTTCAGATCGTCCCGGATGGCTCAGATCTAGCCGCTCTTGAATCGGACGGCCCGGATTAATCGTAGGCTTGATAATTGGATCCGGGTCACTTCCGACTCAAGTTTGACCCAATATGCCCTAGGTCCAGGATCCTTTCATGCCTACAAAAATATATCAAAAAATTAGTGGCCAAATAATCCAAAAATTATGTAATTTTGTAATTAAGTCCAAAATAAGATAAAGTTCCAAAACCTAGGGTAAAATCATAATTAAGCAATAAAAATATAGGTCAAACATGGATTTTAACATCTAAAATAATCACAAAAATGGTACTTATCAGCAGTTCAGACAGGGTGTCAGGCAGCTGTGACAGTCTCACAAAGTCAACAAAGCTGCCACAGAGTCAGTCTGCCAACTGACTCATCCTTAATGAGACATGACATCTCTGACATGGCAGAGGGTTTTCCTCTCCCTATATAAACCCCCCTTTTGGGCTCCAAAAGAGGACTACTGCCATTTTGCAACCACGCCACTACTTTGTGAGTCCCGTTTTGGTCCGAGCCGAGCGACTTGAGCCTCAATCCTATTCAGCCCGAGTCCGACCCCCCCGAGTTGCAGCAGACCTGGTCATCTTGATCAGACCGAGTCATCCGAGTGAGAACTGGTCTTCGCTTGTCGACAGGATCATACAATGAAAACTATTAAACAACTATAAACATAAGCAATACATCCTATAATAACAAAACACAAATAAACTACAAACAAAATCAGAAATACTTCACCTTCTAAGAGACAAGTGCTCCATTTTGAAAGCAAATCTAATCTTCTCTCCTTGATAAGTAGAACTTGATATTAATGATATGCGAGCAACAAAATCATAAATAATACACAAATTGTAACAACATGTGTCTAATTCAAATATTTTTTTATAAGTAAAAACATACCCGAATCAGAGAGGATCACTGAAATAAAAATCAAATCAACATATTAGTAGAATATATAAACAGAATAACAACATGTGTCTAATTCAAATATTTTTTTATAAGTAAAAATATACCTGAATTACAGAGAATCCCTGAAATAAAAATCAAATCAACATATTAGTAGACTATATAAACAGAATAAATATATTTTACAAGGTTTAATATACGAAAAAGAACACATATCCAACGATAGATTAATCGTAAATTAAAAATTAATATGTAATTGAACATATCTCAAAAAAACTTAATCAGCCAACGGATGAGAGGGCCCTGGAGTGTCCTGTGATAGCGGACAAGGCAAGGAATCTAGGAGGAATCGCATACGACACATGAGTTCTCTATTTTTTGCAACAAGTTGCTGATGCTCCTCATCCCTCCTTGCTCCTTCAGCTGCCCTCGCCGCTTCATCAGTGACCCTCCAATCCTTCTCAGCGGTCATCTATTCCGCCATCTCTCCTCGCACTGTTTGAACTTGAGTGCGCAAATCTCGATTTTCTTCTAATATTCTATACATCTCACTAGAATAAGATGAACGGTAACTGGAACGACCCCTCGGAGTCCTTAAGCAATCATTAAATGCAACTCTGGCCTGAGAGCCAAGGCCATAGAGGGTAGAGTTCATTGTCCGTCCACCGACAACATCATAATATATGTCATTAAGTGCCTCAGTGGATAGAGTTTGTGACCCCCCCTCTACTGTAGGCTGAGATGCTTGAGTGACTCTCTCGGTCATTTCCGCTTATATTGTAAAATAGAACATGATTAAAAAGTAATTCGATGAAAAGTACTAAAATATAACTAAAATAAACACTAAGTAATGTTCTTACATGGATGGTCGTAGAACGAGAATCTACGAATGTGCCATCTTATTTTTGTGGGTCCTCACAAAGACCTCCATATTGGTGGGCGGTCGAGTTAGTTCTCGTTTCTATATACAAATATATATTAGGTAAATATTATACAAGTATAGTAATAAATGATAATTATATTTTGTGCCAACATTAAATTAAACTCACCAAATCAAGAGCATGCTCTACCATAGATTTGGAACCAGACGTATGTTGAGCAGTTCCGGTACTCGAGCCACCTGGCTCGGTGTTTCTATTAGCTCGAGCCTTATCGACATTTTCTTTCCACCTCTGTTCAACCCAGGTGGCCTTCCATGCACTCCATATCTCCTCAGAAACATACGTCAGTTTTATGCCCTTTCGTCTGATATAATAGAGGTAATCTTTGTAAAGCTTCCCACAATAACTATTCCATGTTGCTTTAAAAATTTTCTCCTGGCCCTCCTCCCATGTATATCTTTTCTGCAATTATAAATTCAAAATTTAGCATAGTAATGAGTAAATATAATATAAAAATCAAATATATATTGATTTTACTTACCACAAATTCATTATAATAAAATGTCTTCATTTCGTGATCTACATGCCTCCATGTTGTAGATCTGCATGCTCATTCTATAAATTTACTTGTGATAAAATTGGAAACTCTATGACCATCTGGAGTAAAACTGCATAACCAAAAATAAACATATCACTATAAGATATTAAAAATAATATATGAATATTAATTACATCTAACAACAAGTACTTACACATCTCCAACAATACGTAAAACTCGATGGCCACGAGGAATCACTGCCTGCTGGTTTGCCATAGAAATGTCTACAAAATAATATATAACACGTCATAATAAAGGTGAGTAACAGGGTAATAAAAATACAATACAATATAACAACACATCACTTACTAGATGAACAATAACGTCACTATTTATATATTATTAGCATTGATGTCCTCCTCACTAGACTCTGATAGTTCAACAAGATCCTCACTACTGGACATCTCTTCATCATCTATATCCTCGTAAGGCACATTAACATCTACAAGTAAATCAGACGTGGATGGAAGTTGTGAATCAATTAAATGTCTCTTTACTTCGTCATTCTGAAATGCATCATGATTTTGAGCAGTGATGGTGTCCGACATTTCTATAGTCGAGCGAGGCTTCATTCGACAAACAGACAACCATTCACTAGATTTCCTTCTTTTCGTAGGGTATTCAAGATAAAAAAAACCTGACTCGCTTGTACCCCAAAAATAAAAGGTTCTGTTGGTGCAGGAAGCACCATATCGAATCTTGTTTTGATATTGGCAAAGGGTTCAAAGTTAAGTATTATTGGTGATCTAACAAAATTACTTGAGTGTGCAGAAAGAAGTCCTAGCGAAGGGCTGCTAGGCACCTGGCGAAGGACTGCCAGGATACAAAGCCCTAGCGAAGGGCTGCTAGGCACCTGGCGAAGGACTGCCAGGATACAAAGCCCTAGCGAAGGACTGCTAGGCACCTGACGAAGGACTGCCAGGATACAAAGCCCTAGCGAAGGACTGTTAGGCACCTGACAAAGGAATGCCAGGATACAAAGCCCTAGCGAAGGACTGCTAGGCACCTGGCAAAGGAATGCCAGGATATAAAGCCCTAGCGAAGGACTGCTAGGCACCTGTCGAAGGAATGCTAGGATATAAAGACCTAGCGAAGGACTGCTAGGCACCAGGCGAAGGACAGCTTGGTACTAAAGCCCTAGCGAAGGACTGCTAGCCACCTGGCGAAGGAATGCCAGGATACAAAGACCTAGCGAAGGACTGCTAGGCACTAGGCGAAGGACAGCTTGGTACTGAAGCCCTGGCGAAGGACTGCTAGGCACCAGGCGAAGGACAGCTTGGTACTGAAGACCTGGCGAAGGAATGCTAGGCACCGGGCGAAGGACAGCTTGGTAACCAAGACCTGGCCAACGATCGCTAGGCAAAAGTCCAACCAGAGGAGCCGGTTGGCATCAGGTACATTCTCCCGAGAGGAGTAGGTGAGGACGCGTTCCCCGTCGAGGGAACAGTAGGCGTCGGTTCGACCTAGGGCTCCATTTTGGAGGCCCAAAGTCAGAACCAAGACAGCTAAGGCTGTATAAACTAACATCTTACTGCTTTATGTTGTTTTGGGCTAACCCTGGATGCAGGACCGAAGGAACGAGTGTCTGCAGCTCAGAGAGCCTCAAAGGAGTGAGGCAGCAGCTAACCAGGGCGCCCGGAGTGTCCCGGGCGCCCCAAGGTGAACACAAAACACATGAAGCAAAGGCAGGCTTCGACAGCTCATGGGCGGGGCACCCCTGTGCTCCCGGGCGCCCCCCATGCTCCCGGGCACCCCCAGTTGAAGCTAACAAAGCAGAACCCAGCGAAGCCAACGGATAAGAGGAGACCCGGTCAACCCGGGCGCCCCCAGCGTTCCGGGCGCCCCCGTCAAAGCCTGATCCCGAGTTTTAAGGGATCAGAGCTGACCGAGAGGGAATCGGATCGGCTGACACGTGGGGGGCGCCCCCGACGTTCCAGGCACCCCCAGGGGCTATAAATAGGCCCTCGACCTCAAGGCTTCGAACAACGAACTCTTCCAACGCATTCACGCTCTTCTGCTCCCGCGCTCTGCTCCGAAAACTCCCGACTCGAGATACAAGCGCCGACGACGTCCTCCTGCTCCAAAAAGACAATCTACACCGGACGTAGGTAACAAGAGCTTTCTTTAAAGTTTACTTTACTATACTTGTAATTCAATCTTGTAAACTGGTTTTGCGAAAATATAGAATTGCCCGCAGAAAATGGTCAATGACCGTGGGCCTTGGAGTAGGAGCCGACCGCGACTCCGAACCAAGTAAAAAACTTGGTGTTTGCGTGTTTGATTTAAATTTCCGCTGTGTAATTTCTCTAACTTATTAATCCGAACGTTTTACGATATTCACCCCCCTCTATAGTTTCTCTCGATCCAACAGGTTCAAATTTATTGAACTTTCTATTTTATTAACCTCCACTAATTTATAGTTTGGATGTATTCTTGTACCTGTTCTTGGGGTCGGATCATACCATAAACATTTGAACAATACACACCGTTTTATAGGTAATACAGGATATTCAATCTCTATGATTTCTTCAAGTCTACCATAATAATCAAACTCTGTGTTATTATTGTCGATATATCTTTAAGTTGGACTAGATTGGACTATCAATCTAAAAATTAAACCACAAACTCTTCAACCAATGAATTCAATAATATGGTGGCAAAAGTGATAACGCTCACCTCAAATACCCCTCATAGCCCATCCCAAGTTATATGAAAGGAAGTAAATCACGGGTGACTACTAGCCCAAGCAGTGACTAGTACATGGGGTGGGCAAAAACCTAGCTACTAGTTAGGAATTGACTCCTAGACCTCATGTGGCAACACCCTTGCACTAGCCAATTGACAGTTAGGTTTAATCACTATAAACCTTCAAGTTCACAAAATGAGGAAAATGTAGAAAATGAAACTTTTAATTTAATGAATATTGAGGAGGAAGAAGAAAATGCCTTAATAAGAAACAATATCCGACACTACAACAACTAGCAAAAGACATCTTCAATTAGCCAATCAACTCTTATACCTAACAAATAATATAGATTGTATGTTTCGACAAGACTCATCACAATAATTTTTTGACAACTTAGATGCATACGCATATATACCCACAGATATAACTACTTTCATAACTCCAAAAGATTTAATAGAACTTGAAAATTTTGACAAACAACAACAAAAACTTGACTATAACTAGAAATATATTTCGATGGAAAAAACATATAATTGTTAGAAAAAGAAAACAACCCAATGAGGTTTATCTTATAAACCCAGCAGAATCCACTACCACATCTGCTACATCAAGACTACCTATGATCCAATATCCAAAAAGATCAATGAGAGCAATGGATTATGGGACATGTCCATCCGTCTAAAATAGAAATTACTCCATACACAAATAACAATCCCTAACTCTAGACTATAGGAAAAAGAAGGCGTCCGGAAATTACATATTTTGGAAGGAATTCTGTATTTTTAAACATAGTTGAATGTGATGACCCACAAATGTATGATACTTACTTAGAGTAATGAATTATCTGTATTAAAAGAGATTACCAAGCCTGACATGAATTTGACATTGAAACTAGTGATGCTATGATGCACGTAGGAGAAAATTACTTAGGAGACGTAGTTAGAACTGCATGGGAAGTTTGTAAAATAAAATTTCTAGAAGAAATTTCCCATATAGCATCCTAAGGAAACAACATCCTTATTTCTACTATCCTATACACAGACTTTTAACAGTTAGAGATGCTAATACTAGACTAGATTAAGGCAAAGGTAAGTATGAGAGACTTAGAACAACTTCAGCTATTTAGTTGAAACTGGATTAATATCTTCTATAATAACTTCTTAGCACTTATAGTTGTCTCAAGGAATTATTGTAATCCTGAATTAGATGAAAGATTGTTTAGTAAATTGCCAAGAGACTTAGGCAAAGAAATTCACAAGGCTTAGACATGCATGCAGGTAGCACCCCAATATGATAATATAAGGGTCAAAATTCAACATATCATCTCAATACTTAAGAGAAAATGTACTTATATTTAAATACAAAAACAACTTAAAAATCAACAATATAATTTATGTAGCCAAATATATACTCCTCGGCAGTATAAATTGAACCAACATAGGCATAAACAATAAAGAAGACCCACTAGGTCAACCATCCACCTAAATCTAAAATCAGGCTCAGAAAAGGGTTACTACTTAAGAAAAAGTAAAGAAAAAAGCTTTATTTAAACAAAGACAAACTTGTTAGGTAATTTAAACCAAAAATAACATATACTAATACTATAACTTGTTTCGGCTATAATGAACTAGGACATTTATCTTCCACATGTCCTAACAGGAAAAACTTATACACCAGAGATGTTAATGCTTCTTCTATCTACTATATAGTTTTTATAGAAGACAGAAGAAATAACTCTCTCCTCTTATTTTAGACTCATCAACTCATTGCTAGATACCCTGTATACCTTGGTAGAAAAATATAGAGCCACTAGTAATATGTTCTAACTAGAACTTGACGACTTAACCGAATAATGGGATGATCTAGATGATATGAATCTTTTATTCACATAATTTATACCATAAAACACAACAATACAACCTGACATACTAGACTGTTCCCATGACTGGACATTAAAAACAAGAATAGATATTGTTCCTTTTTTTCTATGTGGTTATTATCCACCTATAGAAAAAAGAGAAACTTGTAAGCTCTGCAAAAAATAGGTTTTCAATTTATGGTTACAACAAACTTTTTTACATTCTTATACCTACTACTCAACAAGTACAAGATAGCACCAGAATTATACTCCTTGAAACTAGAGTCTATTTTGGAGACTAGACTCAATTTACTAGAAGTTGAACTTGCTAATCTCAAGCAAGATACTATCCCCATCTCAGATGATAGAGACAAAGGACTGACTATAAATGAACCCAACTAAGATACTGACTTGGTTTTTATAAAAAAATCCCTAGTATTTGTAATACTGGACGAACTATGGATATTGCATTATGTTGTTTAGTCAACATATATGGACATGAATTTACACTTCATTAGGGCAAAAGGTGATATTACTCACCCCAAGCGGCTTAGTATTGCTGGTCCCACGACAAGATATAGCAAGTAAATCATGGGGGACTTTTTGTCCTAGTGTAATAGCCATTTGCATGGGGAGATTAGGCACTCAACGAGTCATTTTACACCGACTAAGAATTGACTCTAAAATCTATTGGAACAAATACCCATGTAGGTACCAACTACTCTAACCTATGGGGGTATGAATTTACACTTTATGCTTTTCTTGACAGTGGAGCTACCAATTCCACAATTGATGAAACTACTATCCAATCAATAGTACCTCCAAAATTCGTCAAAACCGCTACTCAGCCATTGGTTAGTACTTAGTTTGATGGTTAACAATTATCGTTTAACAAGTTTGTTACAAATACTCACTTATAGTTTTGTATAAACTATGATGATTTTGGTACTTTTCTCTCTCTCTCTCTCTCTCTAACCAAGCTTTGGATTAAAGCCTTTCTACACCCAAATATTCACTTAATTTTGGGACTTAGCTTTCTCATTGGTCAAGATAGAGCATTACTCCTTACCAAAGATTATACTATTTTGCTTTCTTCATCTGTTGTTTCCCCAATTGTATCTGACTACCCCTCTATTGTGTGTAAGCATGGTGATACTCATACAACCACTCCTACAATTACTAATAAGGATATACCTTCTACATCTACTAATAACAATAAATGTCAATACATAAGTAAAACCACATGCAAAGGTTCTTGTCTAATAGATAAGGAACTCTCCTATTCATTAGCATTTCAAGAACTACAGGGAAACTAGAAATACTTGGTTGCACAAGTCTTTACCTAAGAGATTTTTTTCTAGAAGACATAAGCAACCTAGATTTAGACATTTCAAAAGATTTATTTTCTCCCACATATCTACTTTACTTAATAAGCACACAATCAGACCTGGACTCTCTAATCACTTGATTAGAAAAATTAGAAATCATAGGTGAAAATCCTATAAAATATTAAGAACAAGTTAAGATCTACTACAAATTATCAATAATAAATCCATATCTTACCATAAAAGTTCAAGACTTAACATATGGAAATAGAAGAATGCACTATGTATACCAAACAATTACTAGTCCTCAGAGCAATTCAAAGATCAACCTCTAGGCATAAAAGCCCATCCTTTATTGTTAACAAGAGATCTGAACATAAACACGAATTGTCACGCCCAGAGGGAGCCGCTGATCAAATATAAATCGGACATCATCTCCTCTGTACGGCGGACAATCTGAATCCATTGTACATGACCTATATGGCAACCTCTATGACCTTGGCCCACACGACCGGTAAACATAACACAACGGAAATAAAAATACATCACAACAAATGAAAATGTGTGCCAGCACAACTTGCATCACAAATATATAGTCATAAGCTCTTCTGGAGCACACAAAGCACATAAACACCAAGTATGGGACAAATATAAGACCACCAAAATAAAAAAGGAAAAAAACCAAGGAAAGCAAAGCTACCCAAGGACAACCCAAAAATCGAAGCGTCTCGACGGAAGGGGGACTGGCTGCTGGGCTCTCTCCTAGCGACTCCAAGTATCTCAACCTAAAATTAGAATATAACAATCGGGAATGAGTCCAGGGAGACTCCACGGATATATAAACAGATAGATATGCATGATAGTAAAATGTTACACAATAGTAGCATAGAAGCAAGCAGATACAATCTCAAAAGGGAAAATAGGAATATATTCTCGGTACACTACATGCAAAATATACCCGTACCAAACTCACCTGTGGGGTATGATGGTCACTAATCCCTGAACCTGAATGATCACCAGACCATAAGCAAATAGAATCCCTCCTGTATGTGCATGTTATCCAAATACAACAAACATAGCTCAAACAAGTGCAACAAACACAAACAAATATAATCTATGCAATCGTGCACATGATGCAATGACATGGTCACCCCTGACACCAGTCCGCCACCGTCATCAGTCATGGGTGAGGTCAAGTGGGTAGGGCTATGACAACTGTACGCACTTTGCCATCACTGCTCCTGAGTGACCGAGTAGACAGAATATTGACGGAGGGTACCCTCCTACCCCAATTCATATGGGGGAGTACCGCTTTCATCTCCTTGTATCATGGGAAAGAGGAGGGATCCCTGTTTGCTACCACGCTGTGGATACCGCTACCCATGAGCGACCAAGCGGAGTCTTGACAGGGCAACTGCACACACCCTTCTGATAGTACCACTAACCCATGAGTGGCAGTGTGTGCAGATCCTGATATGACTGACGACCCATCTCAACCACAAGGGAGCCCAGAGATCTCTAGTTATGCAATAATGCAAAGATGGTGCATGATGCTAACCCCCATCAAGTAACCACAAATGATATGCACTGGTCTTAAGCATAAATCATGATATACAAATAACCTACTAGGCATGCAAAAATGCTAGGTATCGATAAATATGTGTACTAATCAGAATTAGAGTATCAAGCATAGAGACTGTATGGAAAATAAATTCGAGCATGTCAAAGGGTCAAGCAATGAATACCAAGCAGGATAATCAAAAGGCAGATAAAGGTACATCCTACTACTATCCATAAAAGAAACCATGCATAGAAATCTGAAATATCTACAGAGATAAGTTAGAAGGTACCCATCTCGTAAATGATGTGTACAAATATCGAAAAGAACCTCCTATCTAGTTGATCCGTATTTATTCAGGATCTTGTAATAAATGATATAAATTTAGCTATTTTAATACATGATATTTTAGTTAAACGAGCTATCCTAATTAATTAGGGCCATCCTGATTATTCGGTGTCATTTAATTAATCATAATTAACTGATTAACTGATAATACAATGGTTGGAACTATTATGAATCATAATAGACTAATCCAATCTAACTATACTTACCCTTGAATCTCACGACATAAAGTTGTGCTCACAATACCCAAACTGTGGACTAAGCCAAATCCAAAATAGAAATCAATCTATAGAAACAAATAATCCTACAGTTTAATCAAAACCACATAGAAAATCTAATTCAAGTCTCCAAGCTAGCACACTAACAATATTCTGATCACACTAATCTGTGTCTACCAAGCTACAATCAAAGTTATCTGTAATACAATTCCATCAGAACCTTCAACAACATTTCACAAACTCATAGCACAATTTGAATTTTCCTCTCACACATGGAGTTCACGGCAAAAATCACTACAAATACCAAATCAAGGACTAAAAAAAACTACTCACGTTAGCAAAGAAAGGAGGACCATACATCTCCAAGAGGTCCTCACATAAACAAATTGGCAAGAATAGATTCAAATTTTGTTCAGAAAATCCATTCCAAACCTAAAAGCTCACGACAATCAAAGGGATAATGTGATCAAACAACCCATTCTCCTACTGATCCCATTCTATCCCAACCGATCACTACCAAAACTAAACCTAATAAAACCTCACACAGCAGAAACCCAATCTCAAGTAGAAATGGAATTACTCACCAAAAATTCAAAAATAAACGATTGCGGCAATGAACTCAAATATGAAAGAAAACCTAGATCCAGACTATCACCATCCACACTTTCATCCAAGAATATCCTTACACAGATTCATACCCTATGAAGATCAAGAACCGATATACGACTGAAAACAGGACTAAGACTCAACCTGAACAAATTCAAATAGCTAGTATCGAAGAAAAGGAGAAAAAGGGAATCCATCCATAAGCCAAAATTCAACACACAGCTTGCCTACATCATTGCTTGTAGTAGCTCCCTTGTGTAGATCCGGTGATCACAATCCCAGGGACGGCGGCGATCAACTCCAAATCTCCAAGGAAAGCTTTCTCGTCGACCTCCAATGAGAGGAGAGATCGGTGCCTGATGGAAACGGAGAGAGGGAACCCTCGACACCGACATGAGCTGAGGAGGAGGCGGCTTAGCCCAACGAAACATGCGATCCCCTCATGGCCTCATATGGAATCGAGAGGAGAAGGGGAAGAAATGGGAGTCATGTAGGATTGGTGCCGCTCGATAGGGGGGTGAATATTGACTCGAACGTTTTGTCAGAATTTCATCGTTTATTCGTCTTTCTATTAGGGTTAATACACAGCGGAAAAATAAAATAAAACAAAGAAAGACACAAGAGAAACACGCGGGATTTACTTGCTTCCCAACCCCCCAAGGTCAGTACATCCAAGGCCTAAGTACTCAACGTGAGTCCACTAGTGGTCTCCTTTCCGGACTTTTCGGAGGCAGAGAAACCTGTCTTACAGTTAGGATTATAAGCAAGGAAATAATAATAAAACAAGTACAACTTTTTAATTTAAAAATAAACCAACAAAAAATTGAAGATTCGGCCAATCCGGAAGTCCGAAGTGCAACGCACTTCCTCCTGGAGCCTCCATGGTCGCAGAGCTTCGACTTGAGCGTGTTTGCTTCACACATACTGCTTTTACGGATGTAGAAAGTGATGTGTTTGAGATGAGGGGGTTGAACCTCTTTATATAGTGAGTTCTCGGGCGCCTGATTGCTCTTGGGCGCTTGCCACGTGTGGTCAAAATTCCATCCGTAGCAACGAACTCACGGAGTGGATTAACCTGGCCTTCCCAGGCGCCTGGGTGTGGGATCGGTTAGAAACGATAGAGGGGGGAGGGTGAATATCGTTCGACAAAATTATTCGAAAATTGTAAGAGTAATTGCACAGCCGAAAAGAAAAACCAACGCTAACATGTTTGTTTTTACTTGGTTCGGAGTCGCAGTCGGCTCCTACTCCAAGGCCCACGGTCCTTGACCGTTTACGACGGACAATTCTATATTTTGTCAAATAATTACAAGTAGAAGTTAAAATATAGAATAAAAAGATTACAACAATTAAACTAAATTATACTGACAACCGGAAGATCAGAGTGTCGCAACCGACGATCGTCGTTGGCGCTTGAATCTTGAGCACGGGGCGTTTCGGAGCAGAGCGCGTCGAAGAATGCGTTGGAAAAATGTTGTCTTGAAGCCTAGGGGTGAACCCCTATTTATACTCGTAGCTGGGGCGCCTGAGTTGAAGGGGCACCTGACACGTGGCCCTTGCTGCGCGAAACTCAATCCGCTGACTCGACCAGCGCTTATCCCCTCAACCAGGGTGCCTGAGCTGACTGGGGCACCTGTGTTAACACAGGCGCCTCACCATTGAGGCGTCTGACTCCATTCAGGCACCTGGGAGCAGAAATCACCATTCCTTTATTCATGCAACCAGGGTTAGTTCCAAACCACAAGAAACATATAAATGCTATAAAATAAAGTATGATTTATAGCCTAGGCTGTCTTGGTTCTGACTTTGGGCTTCCCAAATGGAACCCTAGGTCGAACCGACGCCTAATGTCCCTCGACGAGGAACGCGTCCTCACCTACTCCTCTTCAGAGATTTTACCTTTTTGCCAACCGGCTCCTCCGGTTGGACTTTTGCCCAGCTTCACTCACCAGGTCTTCGTGCCCAGTCCGCGACCAGGACTTAGTGCCTAGCTTCACTCACCAGGTCTTCGGTGACCAGTCCCCGACCAGGTCTTAGTGCCCAATCTTACGTCAGGACTTAGTTGCCCAGCCCGCGGCCAGGACTTAGTGCCCAATTCATAGAACCAGGATTTAGTGCCTAGTGTACCTAGGACTTTGCCTGCACACTTGATTAGCCTTGTTAGATAACAACAAAACCTTAACTTCTGAACCCTTTGCCATTATCAAAACACAGGTTTGACTTTGGTGCTTCCAGCACCAACAATCTCCCCCTTTTTGATTTATGGCAACACGGTTCAAAAAGTTAAGTAAAAAAAACATTTTATAGCACATCTAACAAGCACGATTATCTTAAGAAAAACTTGAGAAAATATTTAATTAGCTCCCCCTGAAATAAACGTTCTCCCCCTGAAACTTTTAATGATATGTAGTTTTTGTAAAACTTCTAAGTGTTTTATGTTTGACTAAGTGCTTTAAATTGGAGCAAAAAGTTTTAAGTGTTTTACTAAGTGTTTTTCAAAATCGAGCAAAAACATTTGCACTCACAAAAAAACTTTTTACACTTATAATTTTCCAAAAAGAAATTTTGCAAGCCTAAATTTTGTTTAAAAAGCTTTTACTTAAAAGGCTTTGCCAAATGAATTTTTATTTAACCAAAAATATACTTAGCCAAAAAAAATTTTGAAAATAGATTTCCCTTAAAAAGTTTTAACTTTTTGAGAATTGGGAAAAGTTTGTTTACTAAAAGCTTTTTGCACACTTTGAAAAATTTGCTTAAAAATATTTTGTGCAAAGAAAGTTTTGTGCAAAGATAATATTTTTACTTGAAAACAATCTTTAACAAATTTTTGCAAAAAAAATTTTGATAGATTTTGAAGCACTGAGCACTTAGAAAAATTTTGAAAGCACTTAACACTTAGAAAAATTTTGAAAGCACTTAGCAATTCTTGAAGCACTTAGAAAATTACTTTACTTTTTGAAAAAAATTAAAAAGAATTTTTTTTTCTCTCTCTCCCCCTTTGTCATATATCAAAAAGAACAGATAACAATCATTGTAAGTCAATTTTGAATTTATAGCTAGTTAAAAGAAATTGTAAATCCGTATTGAACCAACTCTAGTGAATCCAAGCAAGAAAGAGGACCAAACCAATTAATCTGCACTTTTTCGGGTCCTGTCTAACCCAGTTAGCTACTAACTAATTGTTATAAAACAGCAGTTTTCACTAGGGTTAGTCAAGTTAAATGATCTGATCAAGTTAGATTTGCTAAGCTTGAACACTTAACTTGATTGCTGTTCAATTTGTATTTATTGCCCCAGTTACTGCAGATGCACTGACTTAAAGCATCTTGAATCAAGGCATAGACTTAAGCATCTCAACCCAGTCTAGGTTATCACTCAAAGTACCCTAAGGTGCTTGTGAGATGTTGGCTTCTAGATTTATAGGTGCATGCAGTTCTAGGGTTAGGGCCTAAGCTATGTCTATTTTGCACAAAATCCTAGTTTTGAAGGGGGTAAGTTTTTTTTTTGAAAAACTAAGTCGGGAAATCATTTTAAACTTGATGAATGAAATGATATTAAAAAAACATTTAGATTCTAGTTTTAAAAAAAATGTGAAAAATAGAAAGGATTTTTGAAAAACAATTTAGAACAGTCCTATTCTACTAAGCACAACCCTAACTGCCTTCTTAGTAAGTTAAACTCAGATTCAGGTAAGGGTTTCGTAAAAATGTCAGCTAAGTTGGATTTTGAGTCCAAATGCATAACTACTATTTCGCCCTTGGCTACATGATCCCTTACAAAATGATGTTTAACTTTAATATGTTTTGTTCGGGAGTGCTGAATTGGATTCTTAGTTAAATTGATTGAACTAATGTTATCAATAAAAACTCGGGTTTGGGTGTAGTCAAGCTGGAAATCCTTAAGAGTGTGCATCATCCATAAAAGTTGTGCTACACACTCTCCTAGGGCAACATATTCTGCTTGGGTTGTGGATAAGGCTACGCAGTGTTGCTTTCTACTACACCAGCTGACTAGACTATGTCCTAATAATTAGCAACTTCCACTTGTACTCTTTCTATCTAAATTACACCCAGCATAATCAGAGTCAGAATATCCTGATAGTTCAAAAGTTGAAGTCCTAGGATACCAAATCCCTACATTTAGGGTACCCTTAATGTATCTTAGAACTCTTTTTAGGGCTGCTAAGTAGGATTCCTTAGCACATGTTTGGTATCTAGCACACATTCCTATAGAAAATAAGATATTAGGTTTACTAGCGGTTAAGTACAGTAAGCTACCAATCACTCTTCAGTATAATTTCAGGCCAACAGGTTTACCCTCCGGGTCATTATCTATTTTGACATTCGTGGCCATTGGGGTACTTAAACTTTTAGAATTGTCCATTTTGAATTTCTTTATCAATTCCTTAGTATATTTGGATTGGTGGACATAATTACCATCTCTAGTTTGTTTAATTTGTAGACCTAAGAAGAAATTAAGCTCACCTACCAAACTCATTTCAAATTCACTCTCCATGATTTTTACAAATTCTTTTAGAAAATTAGAGTTAGTAGATCTGAATATTATATCATCAACATATATTTGTGCAATAAAAATATCTTTTTTTAAAGTTTTAACAAAAAGTGTGGAGTCAATTTGACCTTGGTTAAATTCCTTAGAAATTAAGTAGGTTGATAAGCGTTCATACCAAACCCTAGGTGCTTGTTTTAACCCATAAGGTGCTTTTCTAAGTTTAAATATATATTCAGGTTTTTCTACATCTTCGAATCCTGGGGGTTGTCCTACATAAACTTCTTCTTTAATAAACCCATTAAGAAATGCAGACTTGACATCCATTTGGTATAGTTTAAACCCTCTATGGGCTACAAAAGCTAATAACATTCTAATTGACTCAAGTCTGGCTACTGGGGCATAGGTTTCATCATAGTCTAACTCTTTGACCTGACTAAACCCTTTAGCGACTAAGCGGGTTTTATTTCTAACAATTTCTCCTTGATCATTTAGTTTATTCCTAAAAACCCATTTAGTGTCTATAATAGATTTTCCCTCAGGTTTAGGTACTAATTCCCAGACTTAATTTCTTTTAAATTAGGCTAGCTCCTCTTGCATAGCTATGATCCAATCTGGGTCAGGTAGGGCTTCATCTATAGTCTTAGGTTCAATTTTTGAAATAAGTGCGGTCTGACTAAGATTTCTATAGGAACACCTAGTTCTGACTCCTAAGGTTGGATCACCAATAATTTGATCAGAAGGATGATTCAGTCTGGGTTTCTTTGTTCTTCTAGAACTAGGTCCGGCTGGACGGTTTGGTTTAGTGTTTGGTTCAACTACTTGGGTTGGTTCAGTTATTGGTTCAATTGATACCTAGTTATTGTTAAGTGATAATTCATTAATGGTTCAATTAGAGGTTCAATTGTTGGTTCATTGTCTTCTTGTGATCAAATTTGATTGGTTTAAATTTTGATTATCAAATTTTAGTTCAACTTCTTCATCAAAGATTAAGTTGGTTGTTTCTTCAATTTTGTGGGTTTGCTTATTATAAACCCTATAAGCTCTACTAGTTGTTGAATATCCTAGGAAGGTCCCTGGGGTTGACTTTGATTGAAACTTACCTAGGTAGTCCTTAGTGTTCAAGATATGAACTTTGCACCCAAAAACCCTTAAATAGTGTAAGTTAGGTAATATGTGATAATAGAGTTCATAGGGGGTTTTCTTGTGCCTTTTATTAATTAGGACCCTATTTTGGATATAACATGTGGTATTTACCGCTTCTGCCCAAAATTGGTTAGCTAAGTTATATTCATTGAGCATGGTCCTAGCGGCTTCTTGAAGGGTTCTATTCTTTCTCTCTACTATCTCATTTTGTTGGGGGGGTTCTAGGATAGGAGAATTCATGGATATACCCATTAATTTTACAAAATCCTCAAATTTTTATTTTCAAACTCTCCCCCGTGATCACTCCTAAGTCTTTAATTTAGTATCATTTTGGTTTTCAATTAATTTGCATAAGTCATAAATAAATTAAAGGTTTCATCCTTAGTTTTCAGAACCTAACCCAGGTAAACCTAGAGTAATCATCGATAATTACTAAGCAGTACCGATTCCCGCTTAGTGACTTGGCTCCATGTGAATCAAATAGGTCAAGGTGCAGGAGCTCAAGTGTGGTTTGGGTTAAGTCTGATTGAGTTGGTTTATGAGTTGACTTAGTTTGTTTCCTTGTTTACATGATACAGATTGTGTTTTCAAAATTCTTGATTTTTGGTACACCTTTAATTAAACCAAGTTGAGTAATTTTAGAAATAGTTTACATGAGTGTGACCTAATCTCCTATGCCAAAGGTTAGATTCTTCTAATTGAGTCAAAAGCATTTGGATATTAAGGTAGTTAATGTGTAAACGTTTTTTTTCTAGTACCCTTAAGCTTATTTCTGAGTCTTGGAGGTTCTAATCAGGCAGTTAGAGTTGGTGAAAGTAACTATGTAACCAGTATCACAGAGCTGACTAATACTAAGCAGATTGAACTTAAAATTTTCAACCAAGAGTACTTTCTTAATAACAAAATCAGATTTAAGTTCAATATTACTTGACCCAATTACTTTGAGTGTAGCATTGTTGCCAAATGCTACTGAGCCTAGGTTCTTGAACTTGATTTTGGTGAATTTCAATTTATCTCCAGTCATGTGTCTGGAGCATCCGTTATCTAACATCCACTGGTCTAAATCTTTATGTTCCTACACATAAAGTACTTGTTGATTTGGATCCATTAGAGTTAGGGATGACTTAAATTGAATTTCACAGCCTAATTGTCTCACCCAATCTAGTGTTATCAACCATGTTAACCTTATGGGTTTTGTGAGACAGGTTTTCAAAATAAAATTTTAATTTTGAAAAACATGGTTAATTTTGAAGACATTGAATTAATTTTGAAAAATTTATAAGGTTATTGATTTTGAAAATATGTTGAATCTAAGATTAACTGAAATTTGTGTTAGATTCAAATTTAACAAAAAGTAAATTGAATTTGATTTTCAGTAATTGGCTTCCAGGTCTTGGCGAGGCACAAGACCTTCTTTGGCCATAGCCTTATGGAGCAACAACCCTTTCCTTGACAAAGCCTTTTACTGAAAATTCATCTTCAAGTTACTTCTTGAAAGATTTTGGTCTAACTAGTTTGGGTCTTGGATCAATAGCTTCGGCTAGTTCCACCAGACTAAACAGACCAAGTAGGATATACTTGACCTTATTAGAAGGGCTTCCCTAATGTACTATCATCTCACCTCCACCCAATACTATGTTGTTCAAATTTCAACTCAATCAATTGTCCTTACTCTAACCAATCCTTAAGTCTAAGCATAATAAAATTGCAAGAAGGAAAATAAACAAGCAAGCAAGCAAGTAAATTAAAACAATTATCTAGTTATAAATATGGTCTTTATATTGGCTCCCCCTGGACTATAACCTCGATAAGGGTTAGGCAAGATGTGAATCTTGTCCTTAGGGATCCAATACTGGTTTGGTCCAGCTTGATTATTTAAACATAGCTTAGGGACCCATGCTTGGACTCGGTTTCTAGGTTGGTTCAATACAGAATAATATGAATGTTGTCTTGACTTGGTTCGATAACCGAGTCCGGATCGATTAAGTACGGACTTCTGCTTTCCAAGGATCATGTCAAGACCCTTGGACCTGAAGTAAACCGTTCCAAGGCAACTCTATGCTCCTTGACTTGAGTTTTCAGGGAGGAATTCTCTTCCTTAAGTTTTTGAACTTGAGTTGAGTTTCCTTCCTGAATTTGCTCAGTCAAGGACCTCGAGTTGATTTCCTCTTTCAGGAGTTTTACTTCCTGTTGGAGGGACTCAACCCGGATTTTGGCTTTCGCCAAGTTACGAGACAAGTATGAAATTAATTTTGACAATTCATATTCTGAGTAACCTCTTATAGTGATTTGCCCATTCTCCGAGATTGTGAGTCTTCCGTCATCTAGTTTCGATTCTGATCCGGAGTCGACATCTTCCGAGGCGGTTAGAGTGATTAGATTTACGTGTGGGACTTCTTCTTCTTCTTCGGAAGATGATTCGTCCCAGGTGGCTTGAAGAGCCTTCTTCCTGTGTGCCTTCTTGGTTTCCTTCAGGTTGGGGCACTCTGACTTGAAGTGTCCCTTTTTGTTGCATTCGTAGCAAGTAATGTTGGTCTTGGTCTTCGAGCTCGTTGAAGGTTCTGCTGGATCTTCCTTTCTTTGGCTTGATTTCTTCTTACTCGTTTGGTACTTTAGTTCTTTGTAGTAATCCCGGGCTAGCCGAACCAACTTGGGTCGATCCCCTTCACTATCTTCTGATTCCAAGTCTGAGTCGGACTCGGGTGCTGGTTGAGGCTTCTTTTTGGGAGCTTTTCCTTGAGATTTTCCTGCAACAAAAGCTATACCTTTCTCGATCAAGGTAGTGTTAGTCTGTTCGTGCAGTTCTAATTCAGAAAATAGCTCATCTAGCTTAATTTTAGATAAATTCCTTGAAACTTTATAGGCATCCACCATAGACGCCCATAGTGAGTTTCTAGGAAAAGAATTTAAAGTATACCTTATCAGGTCACGGTTTTCAACCTTATGACCTATCGTGTGTTGTCCGTTCATCAGTTCCTGGATTTTGGCGTGGAGTTGGGCTGCAGTCTCACCGTCGTGCATCTTGATTGTGTAGAGTCTGTTAAGCAACAGATCTCTTTTGATGATCCTCGTGTCGAAAGTACCTTCGTGCAGCTCGATCAGCTTGTTCCAAAGCTCCTTCACGTTGTTGAAGGGTCTTACCCGGTTCAGCTCCACTTTTGTTAAGCCGCACTGCAGGGTTTGAGTTGCTTTCGCTTCGACCTCAATCTTCTTCTTCAGTGGGCCGTCCCACTCGGTATAATGTTGCACCATGCCTTGTGCATTTTTAGAAATTTCCAGACCAGATTGGATAATTATCCACATGTCCACCTGAGTTTTCAGGTGGACTTCCATCCTACTTTTCCAGTAGGAGAAATCTTCTCCACTAAAAAGCGGGGGTCTGGCGGTGATGTATCCCTCTTGCATGTCCATTAGCATTTTCTGATAAAGAATTAACAAAAAGAACTTGTTCCAAGACTGAGTCTTGGATTAGTTGTGCGGGAAGAATTATTATAAAGGAAAAAAGATCGAGTGGTTATGCATCAACCTCGATTAACGAGAAAACTCGAACAAAAAGAAAAAAATTTAAAGTTCGTAAATTTGAAAAAAAATTCTCAAACTGGTGGTTGCACCAAGTTTGAGCCACCCACTCTGATACCACTGTGGGATCGGATTGAATCGATAGAGGGGGGGGTGAATATCGATCGTAAAATTTTCGGAAAGCGAGAGCAATTACGCAGCGGAAATAATAAAATCAATCGCTAACACAATTTCTTTTTACTTGATTCGGAGTCGTGGTCGGCTCCTACTCCAAGGCCCACGGTCCTTGACCGTTTATGATGGGTAATTCTATATTCGAAAAGAGTTTACAAGTTGGAGTACAAATATAGAACTGAAAATGAAATTACAACACTTAAATAATTAAACTTTTACCAACAACCGGAAAGGTTGGAAGTTCAGAGCAGCGGGTCGTCGTCGGCGCTTGAATCGTGAGTATGGAGCTTGTCGGAGCGTAGCGCTTGAACGAAAGTGTTGAGAGCGAGATTTGTAAGTTGTGTTAAAGCCTTGGGGCTGAACCCCCTTTTATAGTAGTCAGTGGGGCGCCTGTGTTGAAGGGGGCACCTGACACGTGGCCTATCTTGCGCGAACTCCAATCCGCAGACTCGGCCAGCGCTTATCCCTTCAACTGGGGCGCCTGAGCTGACTAGGGCGCCTGTGTTAACACAGGCGCCTAGCTTGACTTGGTCCATGGTAGTTTGCTTCGAATGCCCTATTTAACCCTTCACTGGGGTGCTTGTCTCAATATAGGCGCCTAGCCCAGCTAGGGCGCCTCACTCCATTAAGGTGCCTGAGAGCAGAAAACTCATTCCATTCGTTCCTACAACCAGGGTTAGTTCCAAAGACATACAAAGCATACAAATGATAAGATTAGAACATTATTTACAGCCTGAGCTGTCTTGGTTTTGACTTTGGGTCTCCCAAATGAAACCCTAGGTTGAACCGATGCCTAATATTCCCTCCTACGGGGAACGCGTCCTCACCTACTCATCTAGGGAGAATTTACCATTTTACCAACCGGCTCCTCCAGTTGGACTTTTGCTCAGCTTCACTTACCAGGTCTTCGTGCCCAATCCGCGATCAGGTCTTCGTGCCCAGCTTCACTCACCAGGTCTTCGGTGCCCAATCCTCGACCAGGTCTTAGTGCCTAGCTTCACTCACCAGGTCTTCGGTGCCTAGTCTTCGACCAGGTCTTACTGCCCAACCTTACGTCAGGACTTAGTTGCCCAGCCCGCGACCAGGACTTAGTGCCCAATTCATAGAACCATGACTTAGTGCCTAGTGTACCTAGGACTTTTCCAACTCACTTGATTAGCATTGTTAGATCACAACAAATCTTAACTTCTGAACCCTTTGCCATTATCAAAACAAAGGTTTGACTTTGGTGCTTCCGGCACCAACACCACTAACCCATGAGTGGTAGTGTGTGTAGATCCTGATATGACTGACGCCCCATCTCAACCACAAGGGAGCCCAGAGATCTCTAGTTATGCAATAATATAAAGATGGTGCATGACGCTAACCCCCATCAAGTAACCTCAAATGATATACACTGGTCTGAAGCATAAATCATGATATACAAATAACCTACTAAGCATGAAAAAATGCTAGGTATCGATAAACATGTGTACTAATCAGAATTAGAGTATCAAGCATAGAGACTGTATGGAAAATCAATTCAAGCATGTCAAAGGGTCAAGCAATAAATACCAAGCAGGATAATCAAAAGGCAGATAAAGATACATCCTACTACTATCCATAAAAGAAAGTATGCATAGAAATCTGAAATATCTACAGAGATAAGTTAGAAGGTACCCGTCTCATAAATGACGTATACAAATATCGAAAAGAACCTCCCGTCTAGTTGATCCGTATTTATTCAGGATCTTGTAATAAAAGATATAAATTTAGCTATTTTAATACATGATATTTTAGTTAAACAAGCTATCCTAATTAATTAGGGTCATCCTGAATATTCGGTTCCATTTAATTAATCATAATTAACCTATTAACTGATAATACAATGGTTGGAACTATTATGAATCATAATAGACTAATCCAATCTAACTATACTTACCCTTGAATCTCAGGACACAAAGTTGTGCTCACAATACCCAAACTGTGGACTAAGCCAAATCCAAAATAGAAATCAATCTAAAGAAACAAATAATCCTACAGTTCAATCAAAACCACATAGAAAATCTAATTCAAGTCTCCAAGCTAGCACACTAACAATATTCTGATCACACTAATCCGTGTCTACCAAGCTACAATCAAAGTTATCTGTAATACAATTCCATCAGAACCTTCAATAGCATTTCACAAACTCACAGCACAGTTCGAATTTTCCTCTCACACATGGAGTTCACAGCAAAAATCACTACAAATACCAAATCAAGGACTAAAAAAAACTACTCACGTTAGCAAAGAAAGGAGGACCATACATCTCCAAGAGGTCCTCACATAAACAAAATAGCAAGAATAGATTCAAATTTTGTTCAGAAAATCCATTCCAAACCTAAAAGCTCACGACAATCAAAGGGATAATGTGATCAAACAACCCATTCTCCTACTGATCCCATTTCATCATAACCGATCACTACCAAAACTAAACCTAATAAAACCTCTCACAGCAGAAACCCAATCTCAAGTAGAAATGGAATTGTTCACCAAAAATTCAAAAATAAATGATTGCGGCAAAGAACTCAAATATGAAAGAAAACCTAGATCCAGACTATCACCATCCACACTTTCATCCAAGAATATCCTTACACAGATTCATAACCCCTATGAAGATCAAGAACCGATATACGACTGAAAACAGGGCTAAGACTCAACCTGAACAAATTCAAATAGCTAGTATCGAAGAAAAGGAGAAAAAGGGAATCCATCCATAGGCCAAAATCCAACACACAGCTTACCTACATCGTTGCTTATAGTAGCTCCCTTGTGTAGATCCGGTGATCACAATCCCAGGGACAGCGGCGATCAACTCCAAATCTCCAAGGAAAGCTTTCTCGTCGACCTCCATTGAGAGGAGAGATCGGTGCCCGATGGAAACGGAGAGAGGGAACCCTCGGCACCGGCATGAGCTGAGGAGGAGGCGGCTTAGCCCAACGAAACATGCGATCCCCTCATGGCCTCAGATGGAATCGAGAGGAGAAGGGGAAGAAACGGGAGTCATGTAGGATCGATGCCGCTCGATAGAGGGGGGTGAATATCGTCTCGAACGTTTTGTCGGAATTTCATCGTTTATTCGTCTTTCTATTAGGGTTAATACACAGCGGAAAAATAAAATAAAACAAAGAAAGACACAAGAGAAACACGCGGGATTTACTTGGTTCCCAACCCCCCAAGGTCAGTACATCCAAGGCCTAAGTACTCAACGTGAGTCCACTAGTGGTCTCATTTCCAGACTTTTCGGAGGCGTGGAAACTCGTCTTACAATTAGGATTATAAGCAAGGAAATAATAATAAAACAAGTACAACTTTTTAATTTAAAAACAAAACAATAAAAAATTGAAGATTCGGCCAATTCAGAAGTCCGAAGTGCAGCGCACTTCCTCCTGGAGTCTCCTTGGTCGCAGAGCTTCGACTTGAGCGTGTTTGATTCACACATACTGTAACGCCCGACCTTATATCTACCCTTAAGGCGAGGTTACGGGTCCATACATTCATATCATTTATCAAGGTAAGCATGTATATCCAAACAAAACAATCACAATACATGAACTAGTAATAAGCATGCTTATTGAAGACTAATTTACCAAGCAAGGTTTTTCATTTCTTTTATATCTACATGCATTTACAACCTAATATGAAGATCATTTAACACACTATAGCATGAAATCTCAAGTAAGAATATAGCAAGAGTTATCTAGTCTTAGATACATGCAAAGGAAGCATATACAAAAGAAGCATTCGTAAGCAACCGAAAATAGTAAACATCTAGCATTTTACTGAGCATGCATACTATAAGATTTAGACATTAATAATAGTATTATCTAACATGACCTAGGTTCCATATCTCTAACAGTAGAGTAGTCACAATCATCATATATTCAGAGTATAGTAATACAATTTCAATCTTTTATCGGAAGCAGTTAGATTCTAGACAAACTAAGGTAGATAGAATCTTTCATCCTTTCCCGAGCCATCACCACACACATCCTCTAGCCTTCCCTCTGCCTCTTCCTTTAGTTCAAGTATTTCTTACCGCTATCTGCAGCATAAGAAAAACAACATGAACTAGTAAGCAAAACATGCTTAGTAAGAATCCGGGCCTACTCGCAAAATCCATATCGATACATCATATCATGTACACAGTAATCAGATAGAATTATCAGCATCATAAGCATCTCATCAAAGCATCATAAACATCACATCAATTTATCTCTAAGTACTTTACGGAACAAGATTATCTCACAATGAGAAAATAATATATTTTTCAGAAACAGTTCCATAATGGTAAGTACTTGAAAATACAATATCTCCAAGGGCCCAGTTGTAGTACCACATCATGCGCGTTCCCTAATCAATTGGGGTAGCGAGCCACCAATCTAATTAGAGCAGGACCCTTCCGTCCTACCAATGCCATGACCTTCAGTTAACATGCACATTGGATTTGTTTAACGACCCCCTTCCGAGTCGGGTACACAACTTTCCAAAGTAAAGTAATTTATCATACAATTACTCATATATGTATATGCCTAAAGGTACTCTTAATCACTTCTCAAAGGGACACACCACACATTCGGGTGCTCTTGATCCCCTAGGGACACACCACGCATTCGGGTGCTCTTGATCCCAGTTTCAATAGAGTATCCTTTTTTTTTTAAAGCATATTATCAACCACATCTCAACCACATCATGCTCATGTCATAAGAGTGCCCCATGGGCTATAAGGCATGCTTTTATACCTAACAAGATAGGTCACATAATTTATACACACATCATATAAGTGTAGCATGCTTCATGATTTCGTTAAGGACTTCCCAACCCTAGGACTAGGGTTGGCCGAAAGTCACATGTAAGGGAATTTCCTTTTTTTTCATCCAATTAAAGCATACATTCATCACGTATATATCCCTATCATGAATTCTATTAACATGGTCTACATTAGAGGTAATTGACCTTCCCTAAGCTAGGGTTCCATGTTGGGGCCGAAAGTTGCAAGTGAGGGATTTGGTTTTTCCAATCAAGCATTCATTCAAGCATTTCTACAAACACCTCAAGTACACTTCATGCTAACAATTGAACCATGGTTTAAGCCTCAAGTGGGGTTAGCATCCACTAACCCTAAATTACAAGGAGTTGGCCGAAACCTTGTAGGGTACCAAACCCTAATTTTGTCCTTCCAAAAATTTGGAAACATCACATATGAGTATACCCTAAGTTTTAAGGGTTATTTCATGTATTGAAAAGTTGCCACACCCCTCCTTTAGGAAGTGGCCGAAAGCCTTATAAGGACAAACCTAGGTTTTGTTCTTGACACCATGAAGAAAAATCCATCCACATGTATACCCTAAGTTTTTAGGAATCTCCTCATGCAATAAGAAGTAACCAAGCCCTACTTCATGGTGGTGGCCGAAAGTCTTATAAGGGAGAACTCCCATTTTCCAAACAAGAACACAAGGAAATCATGCACAAACCATTATATTGCAGGCGAGAGGATACTTACATCCTAGCGCTGGAATTTAATCTTCTTTAAATCGTAGGGTACCCTACACTTGAAGGGTATGTGAAAGCCTTTTCCTTTAAATTTTCCTCTAAGACTCCTTGGTCTTGGTAGAAGGCAAAGACACTTGGCTTCCCTCCTTGCAATTGCCCTAGGGTTAGAACCCTTGAATGAGGTTTTCGAAAATGGAAGAAGAGAAGAAGATGAAGGTGGTTTCGGTGGAGAAGGAAGAAGAAGAAGAGAGGAAGAGGAAGTTATTCCAACTTCCCTTATTTATACTTTTCTCATGAAAAGACATGTCTCTTCACTTCCCTAGCTTTTAACAAGCATGTTCCCTTTTCCTTCTACATGAAATATTGCTTGGTTCATTGGTTATGACATGGTGAGTGCAACTAGGAGGTTCAAGGTTCAATCCTTGCTTCCTCCTTTCTAGCTCTTCTTTTTATCACAATTTGCACTAACCCATATCAAAGCCCATTAAGCCAAGCCCATCATGAAATTTCATAATATTAATAATATTTCATGAATATAATATTTCATGCTAATATTTCATGATAATAATATTTCATGAATATAATATTTCATGTATTCATGACATTTCATAACATGTGATTGCATGAAATTTATATCATTGCATGATAACCATTTTCATACATTGTCATGATTTTACATTGACAAATTTGGGGTGTTACACATACTGCTTTTACGGATGTAGAAAGTGATATTCTGAGATGAAGGGTTGAACCTCTTTATATAGTGAGTTCTCGGGAGCCTGAGGGCTCTTGGGCGCCTGCCACGTGTGGTCAAAATTCCATCCGTAGCAACGAACTCGCGGAGTGGATTAACCTGGCCTTCCCAGGCGCCTGGGAAAGGTCTCTTGGGCGCCTGATTCAAGTCAGGTGCCCAGGAAGGCCTCTTCCCAGGTCCTTTTTCTTGCGTTTGCTCTCTTATCTTGCCTCCAACTCCAAGTACCTGCAAGACAACAAACACAAGATAAAAACATAGATAATCTTAGCCTTAATTTATTGGTTCTGACTTTGAATTTCACCCGAAACCCTAGGTCGAACCGACGCCTAATGTTTCCTTTCCCGGGGAATGCGTCCTCACCTACTCCACACTTGGAGAAGTTACCTTTGCCAACCAGGACCTCCGGTTGGACTTTCGCTCAGCCTTTGAGAACCCGAATCTCGAGACGCCCGACCTCGACCCGTCTCTACTTCTGTCCTCGATTCCAGCTCGACTAAAACTTTTGCCAACCGGGACCTCCGGTTGGACTTTTGCTTGGCCTCCGAGAACTTGGATCTCGAGACATCCGACCTCGACCCGTCTCTACTTCTGTTCGCAATCCTCGCTCGGCTAAGACTCCGTTGCCCGATCCCCGACCAGGACTTAGTGCTCAGTCCCCTGGACCAAGACTTCGTGCCCAGCTTCACTCACCAGGACTTAGTCCACCTAGCTTCACTCACTAGGACCCAGCTTCACTCACCAAGATTTAGTTCGCCTAGCTTCACTAACTAGGATTTCTTCCACCTAGCTTCCCTTGATAGGACCCAACTTCACTCACCAAGGTTTCTTTCACCTAACTTCATTCACTAGGGTTTCTTTCACCTAGTTTCACTCACTAGGATTTCTTCCAACTTAATTACGTCTTTGTTAGTCATCTTAATCCTGACTAGACTTCCTCTAATCTTCAGCTAAATATAATCCCAAGCCTCAAGTCCGGTTTGGTTTAATCCCTTGGTCAAACTGACCAACCCTGGGTTTTATTCACTCTGCCAAACATTAGATCTTGTTTGGCTAACCCCTTTGTCAAACTGATCAGACCTGGGTTTACCCTACCAAACATAAGGTCCCGTTTGGTTTAAATCTTGATCACTTTGACCACCTTTAGTATATTGTCTAACATATATATTGTCACAAACTTTAGTATATTGTCAAATATCGAAACACTAGAGGATGACTGTTCATCACTGATGCATTTTGCACCAACAAGTCATGGCATCGTGCGAAGAGAAACTGCCCCGGAGAAGAGGGTTCGCGTGCGTGTGAGAAAAAGAAAGAAAAGAAAATATATATTAATGAAAAAGATAGTTTTGTATTTTAGCCCCTTAATTTTTCTATATTTAATACGGATAGTCTAGAATGGTTTTCAATTACTAAAGAGTAAATGACAACTGCGAAGAGGATGGATATAAAATACAAGATACAAATCAACTCCTCAATAAAATATAAAACTCAAAGTGGTACTCTAAATTTCACATGAAATTAAGATTTTGACAAGTAAAAATGCATCCTACTTTTATAGAATGGACAACTTCTCATGTCCAAAGGAACACTTTTAATGGCTAGTCATGTCATTTGATCATAAGGTAGCATCTCAGATCTTTCAGAGAAAAATGGATGATATATTCAGGAATGTCTCTTCATTCACATGTGTGTATATCGATGACATTTTAGTATTTTCAGAAACAAAAGATGAACAATATGCTCATCTCTACATGATCTTTAACTTATTTAAAAACATGGTCTTATTGTATCTTGTAAAAAGATGAGATTAGCCACCAAACATATAGAATTCTTAGGAGCAGAAATTGGACAAGGAAAGATTTCACTTCGATCTCATAATGCTTCCAAAATTCTTACTTTTCCAGATAAGATGGAAGACACAAAGACACCCAGAACATTTTTGGGACTTCTCAATTATGTCCGACAATATCTAAAAAACATAGACAAATTAGTGGACCATTATACAATAAGATGTCAAACACAGGGTAAAAATATTTTAACCAACAAGGTATGGAACTAGCAAAATGGTTAAAATCATTCCAGTTTTAACACTTCCACTAGACACAGATTAATTAGTAATAAAAATAAATGGACATGAATTAGGATGGGGAGGAATATTATTTAGAAGAACTTCAAAATACAATCCTAAAACCTCTGAAGCTTTATGTAGATATGCTTCAAGAAAATACAAAAAGAAAGAATATTTGACTTCCTTAGATTATGAATTCTTAGCATGCAGTAATCTATTATCTTGATGTATTCATATTTTTCATTTGCAATAAGGAAGAAATTACCATTAAAACTTACTGTGAAGCAATTGTTAAGTACAACCAACAAACAAAAGGATTAAGGAAAACTCTAAGTACAAAAAGATGATTAAAATTGACAGACATAATGATAAATAGAGGATTAAAAATCCACTAGAAATATATTAAAGGAATAAATAATTCTTTAGTAGATATTTTATCTAGACTTTTACACTAACCTTTAATGGGCATTTCAGGATTAATGGATAGACAGAGAAAGGGATAAACTTTTGTCATGAAAACTATGAGGTTTGACAATAAAAAAATTTCAATAGTTCACAAAACATGAGCAACAATTCCATTTCTCCTCAAGAGAAAGACTTAACAATATATAAAACTGTTCACTTGACAATATCTGAAATATCCCAACAATATCTGAAATATTCCAACAATATTAGGGAGTTCCAATTACTAGATTGTCATAATCAAAGCATTATTCAATTACTTCTTCACAATAATACAAAAACTAGAAGGCAATAAGTACTCTTGTTATGTAATATTTTGTGGAACACAAGCAGAAGTTTATCATAATTGGGAAGAAGTCAAAATAGTTATACAAGGATGTGAAACAGTCCTATAAAGACTTTTACTTCCTAGATAAAGCATTTACTTTTGCTAGGAAAATAATATGCCTTAACTTCTTTATAAGCACTTTATTAAAGGCAGGTAGAAAAATTTAGTCAAACAAAACATATGCTCAAGCAACTACCACTGAGATTGAAAAAAAATGCATAGCCCTCAAGTTTTATTCGTAGACTCAATTACTCAACTTAACGTAAAAGTTGTTGAAACTTAAGAATATAGAGCTTCAGAATCAATATTTTTGGATTTCCCTACTATCTCAGAAGACATATTCATATATGTTCAAAGCATGGAAGAAAAATGAACTTTCCAAACATTCCTTGACTTATTTGAAATACTGAAGACATTTCATACAATCCCTCTTGAACGTATGATAATTATTTGCGAATCTGAATTCAGTTATAAATTGAAATGCCAAAAGCTCTCCAAAGCCTATATACACTCAGACAAATACGATTGTCAATGTCAACTAATTTACTCCTTCAGAAAAGTCAATATTGACTTTGAAAAATATATTCTATGAAATTTTAGAGGAAGACTTATTACTCCATTTACTTTAATGGATTATGGACTTTTATACAAACATTGGGTAAGACTTGGATTTCGTTAAGGACTTTCTAAAGAAATTAGACAATGTTATAGTTGTAGGACTGGTGCCGTCGATAGAGGGGGGGGGGGGTGAATATCGACTTGGAAACTTTTCGGAAACTCGTCGGAAACTTCGATGTTCATTCTTTCTAGTCAGAGAGTTAGTAGCATAGCGGAAAAATAAAGAACGAAAAATAAACAGAGAAGACACGTGGATTTTTACTTAGTTTCCAACCCCCCAGGGTCAGTACGTCCAAGGCCTAATTACGGGTAGCGTCCGTCCACTAATGGTCTCCTTTCCAGACTTTCCGAAGGCAGAGAAACCCGTCTTACAGTTTAAGTTTACAATCAAAATAATAATTAAATTAAGTGCTTAAAATAAATGCAAACCAAAAAAGAAAGTCGAAGCCTTGTCTAATCTGGAAGTCTGAAGTGCAGCGCACTTCCTCCTGGAGCCTCCTTGGTCCCAGAGCTTCGTCTCTAGCGCTTTTTCTTTGCTCAGAATGCTTAGAATATTGTAGCAGATGTTGTGCTGAGTTGAGGGGTTGAAGCCCCTTTTATACTATCTTCTCGGGCACCCTAGAGCCTTTGGGGTGCCTCTATTTAGTCAAAAATCCATCCATTATCGCGAACTTCGCGATGCTGATAAGAACTTCCTTTCAGGCACCTAAAAGGTCTAGGGTGCCTGACACATGTAGGGCGCCTGATTCCATCCAGGCGCCTGATTCCATCCAGGCGCCTAATTCCATTCAGGCGCTCAGGAAAGTCTTCCTAGCAACATGTTTTCTTGTGTTTACTCGCCTGCTTTGCCTCCAACTCTAGGTACCTGCAAGATATACAAACACAAGACAAACAAGTATATAATCTTAACCTTAAAGATTGGTTCTGACTTTGGATTTCTCATGAAACCCTAGGTTGAACTAATGCCTAGTGTTCCCTTCCCGGGGAATGCAGCCTCGCCTACTCTTCTCAGGAGAAGTTGCCAACCGGCTCCTCTGGTTGGACTTTTGCCCGATCTTCCGGATCAGGACTTCGGTGCCCAGTCCACGACCAGGACTTATTGCCCAACTCTCGGTCAGGTTTTGGTGCCTAGTCCACGACCAGGACTTATTGCCCAATTCCACAAACCAGGACTTTGTGCCCAACCCTCGGTCAGGACTTAGTGCTCAATTCCACGAACCAGGACTTCGTGCCCAGTCCACGACCAAGACTTAGTGCCCAATTCCACGAACCAGGACTTCGTGCCCAGTCCACGACCAAGACTTATTGCCTAGGTTAACTAGGACTTTGCTTCACCTTGATAAAGACTTCTTTTGCTAGTCATATTAATCCTGACTAGGCTTCTCTTCTGCCAAACATCAAGTCCTGTTTGGCTTACTCTTGGTCTAACTGGCCAATCCTAGGTTTTCTGCTAAATATCAGATCCTGTTTAGCTAACCCTTGTTCTAACTGATCAAACCTCAGTATATTAACTAGATTTAATTTAGGTTTAATCATCCTGCCAAACATTTGGTCCTGTTTGGCTAACTCTTGGTTACCTTAACCAGCCCTGGGTATTATCTACTCTGCCAAATATCAAGTTCTATTTGGCTAACTCTTTGTCAACCAGATCAACCTGGGTTTACCCTACCAAACACAAGGTCCTGGTTGATTTAACGCTTGATCACTTTGACTAACCCTTGGTCTAACATATATTACTAAGTTGAGTATATTGTTAAACATCGAAACACTTAGAGGAAGACATCATTGATGCTGTTGATGCAGTCTGACCCTGATTGTTGTTTTGGTGTTGACACCGATTTTAGTTTAGGTGGATGATTATTGATTATGATTAAGTCCTGATCGGGGATCAGGCATGGTATGGAAAATCCTAGCTTGGAGGGCTAGGTGTTGGAAAATCCTAACCTGGAGGGTTAGGTGTTGAAAATCCTAACTTGGAGGGCTAGGTGTGTGAAAAGTCCTAATTCGGAAGAGGTGGGTGAAAAGTCCTAGCTTGGAGGGCTAGGTGAAAAGTCCTAACTTGGAGGGTTAGGTGCAAATTCCCATCTTGGAGAGTTAGGTGAAAAAGTCCAGGCTTGGAAGGTCAGGTCCTAGCTTGGAGGGCTAGGTTTGGAAAAGTCCTAATCCGGAAGAGTTGGGTGAAAAGTCCTAGCTTGGAGGGCTAGGTGAAAAGTCCTAGCTTAGAGGGCTAGGTGAAAAGTTCTAACTTGGAGGGTTAGGTGCAAATTCCCAACTTGGAGGGTTAGGTGAAAAATCCTTAGCTTGGAGGGCTAAGGTGGTTGGAGCCCCTGGATCGGTCTGGTGACCGATCAGGGAGTTGGCACGGTGCTCCTTCGTGGGTCGGTCTGGTGACCGATCCAGCGATGACTAATCGGTCTGGTGACCGATCAGGGAGTATGCATTTCACCCACTGCTTTGCTCCTGATCGGTCTGGTGACCGATCAGGGAGCAAACAGTGAGGTTGAGTTCCCTTGCTGATATGCTCTTGATCGGTCTAGTGACCGATCAGGATCACTGTGCAGATCGTTCTGGAGAACGATCCAGCATCGCAGGTTCCTCTCTATGATCGATCAGGACGGAGCCTGATCGGTCTGGTCACGACCTGATCGATCTGGTGACCGATCAGGAGGTTTCCTGATCGGTCCGGTGATCGATCAGGAGGTCTGGACTGCGAAACTCAGAAATCGCCCGATAAAGGGGTGGATCGGTCTGGTGATCGATCCACAACCTGGGATTGGTCTGGTGATCGATCTAGGAGAATCCCAAAGAAATCGTGATTTCTAATCGAGCGTTGGGGACCGATCAGGACGGAGCCTGATCGGTCTGGTCCCAGCCTGATCGGTCTGGTGACCGATCAGGAGGCTCTCTGATCGATCAGTTGACCGATCACTTTAATTTAAAATGCACTGTCAGACCCTCTGATCGCGTCTGAACGTATCCGATTCTCTACGCTTAACATCTGATACATGATATGCTGTTTGATATGCTGCTTAACACACTGATTAAGCTGCAAGTGATAGGGGAGGATTCAAACACTCAAGGAGAAGTCAATGGAGGCTTTCCTTGGAGCAGGTTTGTCCGTTTTCCATCTTAGGTTGCAACGGCCGGAGCTGCAGACTGGAGCTGTTGACTGGAGCTTGGCTGAGGGGAGCTCAGGAAGTCCAGGGAGGGCTCAGTGGTAGCTGGCGTTGGCAGGGAAGCAGCTGGAGGCTGCAGGAGATGCTGTCACCTGGTGCTGAGTGGAGAAACAAAAGGGCAGAAGAAGGCTTCGTTGAAGCAGAGGTTCTGAGTTCTTGCTGCGCATTGTGTTCTCCACATCTAGCTTGCGCGTTCTGAAGTTTCATCACCTTGAGCAAGCTACTGCAATCTTGAAGTAATCATCCATTACTTGAGCGCTTGAAGGAGAGAACAAGAGGCTTGGAGTCCGACAGCGGGAAGACACGAGGAAGGGTTTCTTGCATGAGATCGCCGCTGGGTGGAGCTCAGGAAAGCTTGCTGTGTTCTTGTCCTTGCTAAGTGTTTGAGTAAGATCCTTCTTGTTGTTTCATTGTGCTTAAACATATATCTGTGATTGAAACGCTGTGGAGAGGTTTCTCCACCGAAAAGGAGGTTGCTTTCTATCCGGTGATAACCGGGGCTTGATCTGCCGACGATCAAGGGATCGCCCACCTTAAGGGCACGCCAAGGAGTAGGGGCAAGTTATCCCCGAACCTTGTAAACCCTCCTTGTTAGCGATCTTGCTAGTGTGTCTACTTTGCTTTCGTTCTCTGTTTTCTGCTTACTCTGTGATTATTTCTTCTGTTGTGCTACTGATAAGTTTGAGTGCAGAAATTCGATTAGTGCCAAAGGTCTAAGTGATTGGCTATATTCACCCCCCTCTCTAGCCATCCGGGTTCCAAGAAGTGGTATCAGAGCTTGGGGTTCTATTCACGGCTTAACATCCGAGAGTTATCAACAAGATGGCGTTAAGAGAAGGATTTTCCACCACCCGACCTCCTTTCTTTGATGGCGCTGATTTTCAATATTGGAGATCAAAGATGGAGTATTACTTGAAGATGGATATCCACACTTGGTTCGCGGTGAAGGAGGGCTTCACCCCTCCGAAGGATGATGAGGGCAATGAACTTGAGTCGTGGAGATGGACTGTTGAACAAACTCGAAAGAGTGAAGCCGACGCGAAGGCGGTTGTCACTCAACAATGCGGCATGAACAAAGACCAACTCATCAAGGTTGGTCCTTTCACAAGTGCAAAGGACTTGTGGAATAAACTCATTGAACTTCACGAGGGCACCCGAGACTCAAGAATCGCAAAGAGGAACTTGTTCCTCAACCAACTCCAAAATCTCTCCATGAAGGAGAATGAGTCGGTAAGTGAGCTTCATAGCCGGTTCAAGGAAGTCCTCAATGGGCTTCATTCGATTGATGAAAAGGTCGAGAATCGCGACCTTGTGAGGTATGTCTTGAAAGCCTTTCCAAGGAATGCTTTGTGGTCATCCATGGTGGATGCCTACAAAGTTTCCAAGGATCTATCCATTGTAAAGTTAGATGATTTATTTTGTGAGATGGAATTGCATGAAATGGCTAACAAAGGCCCCAAGGAGAAGGGGATTGCCTTAGTTGCAGGGGACCGATCCAACAAGAAGAAGAAGGAGAAGAAGAAGGAGAAGGAAGTCTCTTCATCTTCATCCTCTTCCGAATCCGAGTCCGATTCCGAGGAAGATGGCAGTGGCTCTTCTTCATCCGAGATGACGAACTTTGTGCGAAGGATGATGAGAAGGGGTCGACGCTTCAAGAGTAGAGGTAACTCTAGTGAAGCTAAACTTGATAAGGCTAATGCCTCTTGCTTTGAGTGTGGTAGGAAAGGGCATTTCAAGAATGAGTGCCCGAAACTAAAGAAGAAGGAGGAAAAATCCAAAAAGAAAGAAGAAAAATTTAAGAAGAAGAAGAAGGCCTTGAAGGACACTTGGGATGAGTCATCCTCAAGCTCATCCGATGAAGAAAAGGAGGAGAAGAGCACAAGGCATGTGACACTCATGGCTCTAGGAGAAGAAAGCAGTGATGAATCTTTCAACTCATCAAACGCGGCTTCATCATCTTTGGATAATGAAGAGGTAACTTCATAATGAAGAGATAACATTGATGATTTGCATGTTGAATTGCTAGAGGATGAGATTAAGTCATTGAAGCTTGAGGTTGAAAAATTGAAATCCTCTAAGGTTAAGGATGTAAATGATTTGCATGATGACTTGCTAGTAGAGGAAAACCAATCATTAAAGAGTGAAGTTGAGAGACTCAAGAATATTCTTGAGAAGTTCTCAACTAGCTCTAAAGACATGATCTTGAATGCCCAAAGGGCAGTCTACAATAGGGCCAGTATTGGTTACCGTCCTAAAGAACCCTCATTCGTGTCTCTTATGTCTAGGACTGATATGAGACAATCTAGGACACCCAAGGTTCAAAAGAAAGTTGTCAAGGCATGGGTGCCTAAGTCATGTTTAGTTGATGCTTTAGGTCCCAAGGTTTGGGTACCTAAAACTTCTATTTTTCGAATTGTGTAGGTTATGATTGAGGGGGAGCATCTATCAACTTGGTTTGTTGATAGTGGATGCTCCAAACACATGACCGGGGATAGATCATTGTTTACCACACTTCACAAGAAAAGTAGAGGTAATGTTTCATTTGGTAACAATGGTAGTCTTAAGGTCATAGGAATATGAGACATTCAAATATCCGAATGTCTTAGAATTTCAAATGCCCTTCTAGTCAAGGGATGAAATTTAATCTCCTAAGTGTGAGTCAATTGTGTGACACGGATTACACAATTGATTTCCAGCCAAGCCAATGTCTAGTTAGACAACATGACACCTTGGACACGGTACTAGTAGGAACAAGAGTAGACAATATTTATCAAGTTTCATTTAAAAGTGCTACTAATGTTTCTGCTAAGTGTTTCATGTCAAAAGAAGAAGAGTCCACCCTTTGGAACCGGAGGCTAGCACATGTGAACATGAAGAACATCCGAAAGTTGGCCAACAAGGGATTAGTTCGTGGCTTACCAAGCATCAAGTATGAGAAAGATAAACTTTGTGATGCATGTCAAATGGGTAAGCAAACAAAATCTGCACATAAAGGTAAAAGCACTGTAAGTACTTCTACTGCATTAGATTTACTTCACAAGGATCTATTTGATTGTAGTACTATCATATCATTGAATGGAAGTAGATATTGCTTTGTGATCATTGATGACTTCACTAGATATACATAGACTTACTTTTTAAAATATAAGGACCAAACCTTAGATGTTTTCATTTCTTTTTGTAGAAGAATTGAAAATGAGAAATCATTAACTATTAAGACAATAAGAAGTGATCATGGAGGTGAATTTCAAAATCAAAGGTTTTTAGAATTTTATTAAGATAGGGGTTATAGACATGAGTTCTCTACTCCTAGAACACCACAACAAAATGGTGTTGTAGAGAGGAAGAACCGTGTTCTACAAGAGGCTGCACGAAGCATGCTTAATGAGTACTCACTTCCGAGTTACTTGTGGGCCGAAGCTGTAAATACAGCTTGCTATGTGCAAAATCGGGTTCTCATTCATAGGTTTTTAGGGAAGACTCCCCATGAGCTTTGGTTTGGGAAACCACCCACAGTTAAACACCTTCGGGTGTTTGGTTGTAAGGTGTTCATCCTAAACACCAAGGATCATCTTGGAAAGTTCACGGCAAAGGCTGATGAAGGGATACTAGTCGGGTACTCCCTCGTTAGCAAAGCCTATCGAGTCTACAATAAGAAGTCTAGACTAGTTGAAGAATCTTCTGATGTTGTCTTTGAAGAAATTCCAAAAGTCAATGGTCAACTAGAAGATGAAGTCCAATTCGAACTTAGGAGACTAAGTTTGAATGAAAGTCCAAATGTTGTTGATGGTGATGAATCCGATGACGGTGAGCCTAGACAATCCATAGATCAGCCGGATCTTGAGGCTGAACTTGTGTCTAGTGAGCCCATTCACGAAGCACCACCAACACCAAGGCAAACTAGATTAGCCTCTAGTCATCCCTAAGACCAAATTGTTGGAGACATCCATCATGGGGTTAGGATTAGATCATTCTTCCAGAATGAGGCTAATGAAGTTGCCCTAATTTCCGAAATTGAACCTAGAAAAATTGATGAAGCATTAAATGATCCCGATTGGATTATCGCAATGCAAGATGAACTAGGTCAATTCGAAAGAAGTCAAGTTTGGGATTTAGTCCCTAGACCCAAGAAGACCACCATCATTGGAACCAAATGGGTCTTCAAGAACAAATTGAACCATAAGGGAGAAATCATTAGAAACAAGGCATGCTTGGTAGCCAAGGGCTATAGTCAAGTTGAAGGCCTTGATTATGATGAGACCTATGCTCCCGTGGCACGATTAGAATCAATTCGATTGATGCTTGCGTTTGCAGCACATCGCGGCTTTAAGCTATACCAAATGGATGTCAAATCGGCCTTTCTAAATGGTCTAATAAGAGAAGAGGTCTATGTCGAACAACCACCGGGGTTTGAGAATTTCGAATTTCCAAACCACGTGTTCAAGCTTAAAAAGGCACTTTATGGTCTTAAACAAGCACCCCGAGCTTGGTATGAGCGGTTGTCGACATTCCTAATTGAGAAGAGCTTCGTTAGAGGCCAAATAGATCCTACACTGTTTCTGCGTAGAGATGGTGATAATATTTTTGTAGCCCAATTATATGTCGATGACATAATTTGTGGCTCAAACAATAAGGGCTATTTAAATGAGTTCATTGGACACATGGAGAGTGAATTTGAAATGAGTCTAGTGGGAGAGTTGACTTTCTTCCTTGAACTTGAAATCAAGCAAACTCGCGATGGTATCCATGTGCACCAATCGAAGTATACACAAGAAATGCTTCGAAAATTCAATTTGAGTGATTCAAAAGAGGTAACCACTCCCATGGCCACAAACACAAGATTAGACAATGACAAGAGTGGTAAACTCGTTGATTTGACTCAATATCGAAGCATGATAGGTAGTTTGCTATACCTCACAGCTAGTCGACCGGATATTCTTTTTGCTGTGGGTATGTGCGCTAGGTACCAAGTTTGTGCCAAGGAATCTCACTTAATCGCTGTTAAGCGAATTTTGAGGTA
Organism: Boesenbergia rotunda; assembly: GCA_024364735.1. Taxonomy (NCBI): domain Eukaryota; kingdom Viridiplantae; phylum Streptophyta; class Magnoliopsida; order Zingiberales; family Zingiberaceae; genus Boesenbergia; species Boesenbergia rotunda. Next base: position 223,614 of record JAGFNQ010000050.1, on the reverse strand, counting down.
TCTCAAAGGCACATTTGGAGTCGGTCTATGGTACCCCCGTACCGAATCATTTGATTTAATTGGCTATACGGATTCTGACTACGCTGGATGTAAGTTGGACCGGAAGAGCACAAGTGGGGGTTGCCAATTCCTAGGCTCGTCCTTAGTAAGTTAGTCAAGTCGAAAGCAACATTGTGTTGCTCTCTCCACGACCGAGGCAGAGTATATTGCTGTAACGCCCGAACTTATATCTACCCTAAAGGCGGGGTTACGAGTCCATACATTCATATCATTCAATCATGTTAAACATGTATATCCAAACAAAACAGTTACAATACATGAACTAGTAATAAGCATGCTTATTGAAGACTAATTTACCAAGCAAGGTTTTTCATTTTTTTTTATATCTACATGCATTTACAACCTAATAGGAAGATCATTTAACACACTATAGCATGGAATCTCAAGTAAGAATATAGCAAGAGTTATCTAGTCTTAGATACATGCAAAAGAAGCATTCATAAGCAACGGAAAATAGTAAACATCTAGCATTTTACTGAGCATGCATACTATAAGAATTAGACATTAATAATAGTATTATCTAACATGACCTAGGTTCCATATCTCTAACAGTAGAGTAGTCACAATCATCATATATTCAGAGTATAGTAATACAATTTCAATCTTTTATTGGAAGCAGTTAGATTCTAGACAAACTAAGGTAGATAGAATCTTTCATCCTTTCCCGAGCCATCACCACACACATCCTCTAGCCTTCCCTCCGCCTCTTCCTTTAATTCAAGTATTTCTTACCGCTATCTGCAGCATAAGAAAACAACATGAACTAGTAAGCAAAACATGCTTAGTAAGAATCCGGGCCTACTCGCAAAACCATATCGATACATCATATTATGTACTCAGTAATCAAGATAGAACAAGATTAAGCATCATAAGCATCTCATCAAAGCATCATGAACATCACATCAAATATCTCCAAGTACTTTACGGAACAAGATTATCACATGATGAGAAAAGTATGCTTTTCAAAAGGTTCCATAATGGTAAGTACTTCAAAATATCATATCATCATCTAGGGCCCAGTTGTAGTACCACCTCATGCGCGTTCCCTAATAAATTGGGGTAGCGAGCCACCAATCTAATTAGAGCAGGACCCTTCCGTCCTACCAATGCCATGACCTTCAGTTAACATGCACATTGGATTTGTTTAACGACCCCCTTCCGAGTCGGGTACACAACTTTCAAAGTAAAGTAATTTATCATGCAATTACTCATATATATCTTTATATGCCTAAAGGTACTCTTAGTCACATCTTTAAGGGACACACCACACATTCGGGTGCTCTTGATCCCCTAGGGACACACCACGCATTCGGGTGCTCTTGATCCCAGTTTCAATAGAGTATATCTTTTTAAGCATATCATCAAACACATCAGGTTCATATCATCAGGGTGCCCCATGGGCTATAAGGCATGCTTTTATACCTAACAAGATAGATCACATACATTATACTCATATCATATAATTAGTAGCATGCTTCGTGATTTCATCAAGTACTTCCCAACTCTAGGACTAGGGTTGGCCGAAAGTTACCAGTAAGGAATTTGGTTTTCCCACCAAGCATTCATTCAAGCATTCTTACAAACACTTCACTTATATCATTAAGCATGGATATATCATAAGGAAAATCATTCAACCTTGAACCCTAATTCCCCTAGGGTTGGCCGAAACCTTGTAGAGTAGGCTAGGCTAGATTTTTTTGACATCCAAACTTCACACACAATTATACAAACACCTTGTATACAATATTATTCCATACCCTAAGCATGAATGTTTTCTAGGATAACTCAACTCTCACTAGCCCCTTTTTCAATACCTTGGCCGAAACCCATACAAGCCCTAAACCCTAGCTTTTGTTATCACAAAAATGAAAGGACACATCATATAAATATACCCTAAGTTCCAAGGGATCTTCACATGCATCAAAGGGTAACCAAGGTCCTTCCCTTGGGTGTTGGCCGAAACCTATACAAAGGCATAACCCTAGATTTTTGTTCACAATATTTTGGATAAACCACATATACATATACCCTAAATTTCTAGGAATCTCCGCATGCAATAAGAAGTAACCAAGACCCATGAAAGGGTGGTGGCCGAAAGTCCTATAAGGGAGAACTCCCATTTTTTTTCAAAATAAGAACACAATGGAAACATGCACAAACCATTATACTGCAGGCGAGAGGATACTTACATCCTAGCGCTGGATTTTAACCTCCTTAAAATCGTAGGGTACCCTACACTCGAAGGGTATGTGGAAGCCTTTTCTTCAATTTTTTCCCTCTAAGACTCCTTGGTCTTGGTAGAAGGCAAAGATACTTGGCTTTCCTCCTTGCAATTGCCCTAGGGTTAGAACCTTGGATGCTATTTTCGAAAAAGGAAGAAGTGAAGGGGAAGAGGGTGGTTTCGGTGGAGAAGAGAAAAGGAAGAAGAAGAAAGAAAAAGGAAGTTACTCCAACTTCCCTTATTTATACTTTTCTCATGAAAAGACATGTCTCTTCACTCTTACCCACTTAACAAGCATGTTCCTTATTCCTTCTACATGAAATATTGCTTGGTTCATTGGTTATGACATGGTGTGTGCAACTAGGAGGTTCAAGGTTCAATCCTTGCTTCCTCCTTTCTAGCTCTTCTTTTTATCACAATTTGCACTAACCCATATCAAAGCCCATTAAACCAAGCCCATCATGAAATTTCATAATATGAATAATATTTTATGAATTCAGAATATTTCATAATATTCCAAAAATATTATTTCATAATATTTTTAATATTCCATATTCATGAATATAATATTTCATGAATTCATAACATTTCATAGCATGTGATTGCATGAAATTCATATCATTTCATTATAACCATTTTCATACATTGTCATGATTTTACATTGACAAATTTGGGGTGTTACAATTGCTATAGGAGAGAGCGTATCACAATTGTTGTGGATGATACATACTTTAGAGGACTATGGTTTGAGTTACAAGGGTGTGCAAGTGTTATGTGATAACATTAGCACAATTAACCTAACTAAAAATCCAGTCCATCATTCTATGACCAAACATATTGAGGTGCGTCACCACTTCATTAGGGATCATGTAGCTAGGGGAGATATTGTACTCTCGCATGTAGAGTCCAAATCAAACCTAGCTGATATTTTCACTAAACCACTCCCCGAAAATGAATTTAGTTTCCTAAGAAGGGAGTTGGGAATGTGTTGCGCTTCATGAATTTCAAAATGCATACAAAACCCTTCATGATTATTTTGAATTGTTGGGAAACAATTGGGTAACTTTGGGGACATCTCACACGAACTATAAGGTTTACCAAAATATTTTTATTTGCTAGATATGGGGTGAGATGTTAGGATCAACTCAATTTCTCAAAATGTCAATGCATCCCTTGAGAAATTAAGTTGACGAGATAATAATCACTTCGGTGACCAAGTATGGGGAAAACCAATGCATAACATATGTGTTTTTGGCTCCATGATCATACTTGGACATTCCAATCAAGGCAACTTGATTGGAAACCTGAATTTGATACAAACTTAGTTGAAATTGATTGAATGATTGTTGATTGAGTTTGACTCCATTTGGATGGATCAAAGTGATTGTTGAACCTATAAGGACTTTTGATTCTTGTTTAGGAATCAATTTTAGTCATGAGATCATGTCCGAGTTCGATAAACTTCATCAGATCTCATTGGAAAAATATCTGAAAATCTGAAACTGCACATTTCAGATCGTATCAGGGAGTTTCAGGAACCCTGATCGATCACCAGACCGATCAGGCATAAGGCTGATCGGTCCCCGGACCGATCTGGCTCCACTCTGTAACAATCGGTCCACAGACCGATCAGAGGGGCATCAGTGACTTTACGAAATTCTGATCAACCTTACTGAGCCAGCCTGGATCGGTCCCCGGACCGATCTGGCACCCTATGGCGATCGGTCCACAGACCGATCAGGGGGCTCACAGGTTTCTCTCTGAACCCTACTGTTCGTGTCCTGATCGATCAGCTGACCGATCAGGATCGCGCCTGATCGGTCACCCGACCGATCAGGCCCAGGTCAGTCCGATCAGGCTATAGCCTGATCGGTCTGGGCGCTATCAGATCGAACGGTTATCCGTTCAGACGCATTAAAGTCTGGTTGGTGGACCGATCCACCAACCGATTAACTTCGGTAAAACCCTATTCTTCCAAAGCCCAGCGCCGAACTCCATTTTTCTTGTGCTTCTTCCCGTGCGAGAGCCTTCCGTGCTTCTTCTTCCTCCTTGAGTGAGTTTCTGCGTGTGCGATCCAGAGAAGGGTTCTTACGAACTCTTTCTTCTTCCTGCGAGTTTCTCTCTCGCTGAAGGGCTTTGCGATCTCCCTTGTACCGAACACTTCTCCTGCGCAAGCTTGCTCTTCCAACCTCCAAGAACTTCACCAATGGCACCAATGTGAGTTTTTGGCTTAGTTTTCCTTTCAAATCAGTTCATAGATGTTGTATTTGAAGCTAACCATGTTTTTGTGTGTTGTGCCGTGACCTCCTTGTTTTGGCCGTGACCCATCTTTTCAATGTCTTACCCTTGATCAATTCCACCTTATGTGTAAATTGTGTTCTTTTGATCTAATGTCTACCTTGTGATTACTCTTTGCATGATCAATTCCTGAATTTTTGTGATTCAAACTATGCTCATGTCAATCTTGCTCAATTGATTCAAACCATGTATGATCTATTCCAATCTTTAGAAAATCTTCTAAGGGTAAAGAAGCTGCTGAGGGCAGTTCAAGGGGGAAAATCCCTTCTGCACCTGCGCCCTCCAGAAGGCCTCAGCCTTCTTCTAGCTCACGGTTCCCAAATGCGGCCTGTGAACATGCCTTCCAGTTGAGGACCTTCAAATTACTATCCTGCCGGTCCATTGATATCCCTTTTCTGACTGAACATTGTCCGTCGGTCATGGAGATAGTCATGTTTTACAACCTGGGCTTCCTTCTTTCCTTGGAACGGACCATCAATCACGACCTAGTCTCAGAGTTCTATAACAATCTTCAGCAGAGACCTCAAGGAAGCTTCGAGTTCACCACTCGAGTCACCAAGAGGAACCTTGATTTTTCTTACGAGATCTTGGCAGAGTATTTGGGTAGTCGACGGTCACCGAATCTGTATTCACTCTACCCTGAGCTTCTTGATCCTTTATTGGCACCTTTTTCAGATGTTACCCTCGACTCCATCTATCAGCATTTCTTTGGTCGTCCTCGCCCCGCCGGGCTTGATGAGTTGGGTCCTGATTTCCCTACTTTTGCAGCCCTACGACTTGCTCCAGTTGACTACATCCTTTTCAAGATAATCACAAATTGCATCTTGCCCATCACCTCAAAGCCTTTGACCGAGATCCGACCCTATCACTGTCTTATGCTCTACGGCATGCACCGCCGGATGGACTTCGATATCATGGAGAGCATCTTCCAGTCCATCCTGTCCTATCGTGAGCCGAGCCGTCGTACGGTCTACATGCCATTTGGTCATGTCATCACTGACTGGCTTATGTCAGTTGGTGTTGATGTCACCAAAGGCAGGACCGTGCCCATGGTCAAACAGGATTGTCGGCTGGGTCACCGGGCCCTTGCGAAATCTGGCATTATTATTCGTGAGCGCGATGGGGCCTTGATTTGGAAGGATGGGAGAGGACTCGGTGACCTACCTGGCGGAGCACCGCATTTTCAGGCACCACCTGAGGCTGCTGCACTTCATGAGGCTCCTGCTGCTGACGCCGAGTATGACTATGAGTCTGACCCAGATCTACAATGGCATATCTCCGAGCTAGATCGGGACCCTCCAGGAGGATATTCATTTGAGGGAGCTCCATCGAGAGGAGACCCGCTCGGACTTCCATTCTTTTGATCGCCGATTGACCGGCGTAGAGTCTACTGTCTCTGGAGTCCAGGCATTGCAGCAGACTTGGTACGCAGAGTGGCGCTGCCATACATTTCTAGGGGATGCTCCTTCAGGCAGTGCTGCACCAGGATCTGCTGATGCCACGATAGATGATCTCATGCATGATGATGACCCCCCCCACTGACATATGAGTTTGGATGACTAGTGTCTCTTCTGGTGTTATACATATTTGACTGTTTAGTTGTGTGACTTTTGGGATGTATGCCCCTTGACTTATTTGTTGTGGCCTTGTGCCACATGTATTTTGACTATGATGCATGTGTCTTGCATCGTGTTATTTCTCTGGATGCTTTATGACTTGACTTTTCTAAATTTGCCTTACATGTTTTATCCTACTTTAGTATGCTTCTTGTTGATGCTATGATGAGTACCATCTGCATATTTGTTACACTACCATGATTATGATTATGATGCCATGCTCATATGATATATATGCTTATTTTGCCACTTCTATATCTGTTTGTCATATGTATTCATATGCTTATCAAAAATCAAATTGTTGTTGTTTTGGGATACCCCTAGGGTTGAAGGGGAGTATGGTTTAAACTTAACAGCCCTTCTAGACCCCTTTTCGGTGTTCGACAAAGGGGGAGAGTGTTGGTTGGTTAAGTTTAGGATGATCATGTTGTAGGGGGAGGATCTGGATTCCCCTATGATTCTAAATTTGAAAAACTTGATTGAGAATCCCTAAACTTAAAATCGGGTTGTCAAACAACAAAAAGGGGGAGATTATTGATGCAGTCTGGCCCTGATTGTTGTTTTGGTGTTGACACCGATTTTAGTTTAGGTGGATGATTATTGATTATGATTAAGTCCTGATCGGGGATCAGGCATGGTATGGAAAATCCTAGCTTGGAGGGCTAGGTGTTGGAAAATCCTAACCTGGAGGGTTAGGTGTTGAAAATCCTAGCTTGGAGGGCTAGGTGTGTGAAAAGTCCTAATTCGGAAGAGGTGGGTGAAAAGTCCTAGCTTGGAGGGCTAGGTGAAAAGTCCTAACTTGGAGGGTTAGGTGCAAATTCCCATCTTGGAGAGTTAGGTGAAAAAGTCCTGGCTGGAGGGTCAGGTCCTAACTTGGAGGGCTAGGTTTGGAAAAGTCCTAATCCGGAAGAGTTGGGTGAAAAGTCCTAGCTTGGAGGGCTAGGTGAAAAGTCCTAACTTGGAGGGTTAGGTGCAAATTCCCAACATGGAGGGTTAGGTGAAAAATCCTTAGCTTGGAGGGCTAAGGTGGTTGGAGCCCTTGGATCGGTCTGGTGACCGATCATGGAGTTGGCACGGTGCTCCTTCGTGGATCGGTCTGGTGACCGATCCAGCGATGACTGATCGGTCTGGTGACCGATTAGGGAGTATGCATTTCACCCACTGCTTTGCTCCTGATCGGTCTAGTGACCGATCAGGGAGCAAACAGTGAGGTTGAGTTCCCTTGCTGATCTGCTCCTGATCGGTCTAGTGACCGATCAGGATCACTGTGCAGATCGTTTTGGAGAACGGTCCAGCATCGCAGGTTCTTCTCTATGATCGATCAGGACGGAGCCTGATCGGTCTGGTCACGATCTGATCGGTCTAGTGACCGATCAGGAGGTTTCCTGATCGGTCCGGTGATCGATCAGGAGGTCTGGACTGCGAAACTCAGAAATCGCCCGATAAAGGGGTGGATCGGTCTGGTGATCGATCCAGGAGAATCCCAAAGAAATCACGATTTCTAATCGAGCATTGGGGACCGATCAGGACGGAGCCTGATCGGTCTGGTCCCAGCCTGATCGGTCTGGTGACTGATCAGGAGGCTCTCTGATCGGTCTGGTGACCGATCATTTTAATTCAAAATGCACTGTCAGACGCTCTGATCACGTCTGAACGTATCCAATTCTCTGCGCTTAACATCTGATACATGATATGCTGTTTGATATGCTGCTCTAACACACTGATTAAGCTGCAGGTGATAGGGGAGGATTCAAACACTCAAGGAGAAGTCAATGGAGGCTTTCCTTGGAGCAGGTTTATCCGTTTTCCATCTCAGGTTGCAACGGCCAGAGCTGCAGACTGGAGCTGCTGACTGGAGCTTGGCTGAGGGGAGCTCAGGAAGTCCAGGGAGGGCTCAGTGGTAGCTAGCGTTGGCAGGGAAGCAGCTGGAGGCTGCAGGAGATGCTGTCACCTGGTGCTGAGTGGAGAAACAAAAGGGTGGAAGAAGGCTTCGTTGAAGCAGAGGTTCTGAGTTCTTGCTGCGCCTTGTGTTCTCCACATCTAGCTTGCGCGTTCTGAAGTTTCATCACCTTGAGCAAGCTACTGCAATCTTAAAACAATCATCCATTACTTGAGCACTTGAAGGAGAGAACAAGAGGCTTGAAGTCCGATAGCGGGAAGACACGAGGAAGGGTTTCTTGCATGAGATCGCCGCTGGGTGGAGCTCAGGAAAGCTTGCTGTGTTCTTGTCCTTGCTAAGTGTTTGAGTAAGATCCTTCTTGTTATTTCATTGTGCTTAAACATATATCTGTGATTGAAACGCTGTGGAGAGGTTTCTCCACCGAGAAGGAGGTTGCTTTCTATCCGGTGATAACCGGGGCTTGATCTGCCGACGATCAAGGGATCGACCACCTTAAGGGCACACCAAGGAGTAGGGGCAAGTTATCCCCAAACCTTGTAAACCCTCCTTGTTAGCGATCTTGCTAGTGTGTCTACTTTGCTTTCGTTCTCTGTTTTCTGCTTACTCTGTGATTATTTCTTCCGCTGTGCTACTGATAAGTTTGAGTGCAGAAATTCGATTAGTGCCAAAGATCCAAGTGATTGGCTATATTCACCCCCCTCTCTAGCCATCCGGGTTCCAACAGATGCATCTTGCACCAACAATAGTGCATGCACTTGAGGAAGAAGAAGCATTTGTTATCTACATCTTTTAAAGCACCCCACCAAAATGGATCAATCCAAAGATAGAACTTGCCAAATACTTAATCAAGATAGACCAAGCAAGAGAGGCTAAGCAAGTGTGTTAATGTGTGTGTAAGTGTGATTTCAATTTTTCTGTAAATCTGCCTCTATAATGTCCTTACTAGTTTAATTTCCTTATGTAAGCTTGTAATTAACTACTCTCTAAGTTAGTTTGTATGCTTATAATTCCCCAGTTTGTATAATTTCTTGCAAAAATCCTATGGTAGGTTAATAAAATATTCTAGGCATGAGGAAAGACTCTTTCTTTTCTTTAAGAATTCTCAAACCTTATCTAAATATATAGTCTATAGAAAGATAAATATCTAAGGAAGATGATGTATCTCGGGTTTAAGCTTGTAAAATTTATGCTAATTAAGTTGGGCATAAAGAGCTACTGAAAGCTCGCTATAAGACTTGAATAAGTCGGAGTAAAGCATAAACAACAAGGCATATGGATCTTGTTGCATCCTAATAGGTGAGACTCACTAATGAGAAGCAAATCTTAGAAAAATATCCTTCTAAAATGTCTAGATTTATCCTTAATATTGTTCACTGGTTACTGTTCACTTACTATTTACTGATATTGTTTACAATTATTGTTCACCAATTATTATTCACAAAACACTTCAAAACTCGAAATATTAACTCAAAACTCAACTTCAACTTCAAAATCAACTTCAACACAAAGAAATTAACACAAATAAATTCTAAATGGCTAAACCCCGAGCAAAACAAATAAACAAATAAAAAGAACAAATAAGTTGGCTGACGCACTGACACACACTATCCATCATCCAGCATAAAAGTTGTATATATATATATATATATATATATAAATGTTACACCATACAAAATCCTAAATTATTAAATCCCAAGCCAAAAAAAAAAAGAAAAAAAAGTTGGGCAACACATAGTACTCATTATCTAGTGTAGAAGTTTCACACACACACACACACACACACATATATATAGTGTCACTACAAGAAAAAATGCTTTTAATGACATTGAAAAGTGTCATCATATATTACTTATACTGACATTTTTGATATAGTGACATTAAGTTAAAATGTCCTCTATAGTGATGTCGTCTAAAATCTTATCACTTATGACAATTCTTAATGTCACTATAAAATAAAAATAGTGACAACACTAATAGCATGAATAATTGTTATAGTGACAAAATATAGTGTCACTATAGGATTTGTAATGACATTTGTATATGTTGTTTTATTATAGTAATGATGACAAATTTATATGTCCTTTTAAATTATTTATCAAGACAATTATAAGTGTCTTGAATTTTATTTATAGTTATAATAAAAAATGTCACTAATGATAATTTATAAAGGTAATTTAAAATATCTCGTTATGTAATTTATAGTGACATATAAATGTTTCTTATATTAGTCTATAAGGACATTTAAAATTATCATTAATAGTTATTTATTATGACATTTTAAAATGTCTTCATATGAGTTTTACAATGATATTTTTATCTACATGATTTGGTGTTCTATTATGCCATAAAAAATATCATATATTAATAAATATCTCACCCATTTTCAATATTTTCATGATATAAATATTTACGCATATAACTAATTAACATAAACACAAATAAAAATTTTAAATTGAAATCAAAGTGCTAATCAATAATTGCCAATTTTTTCCCAATACAAGACTGTCAAATTGGTCACCTCAAAAAATATCTATGCACTAATCATAATCATAAATGTACCCAATGTATTTAGTTTAAGAACTAGCAAAAAATTAAGTCTCTCCTAAAGCAAAACATAACCAAACTTCCAAACTTTGCTGCATCTTCAATCTTCAACCATCACATCTTGAACAAAATCCAATATTCTTGTCATCTACAAAAAAAAATCATATATTAATTTGTGTAAATGAAATAAAATTAAAACAAACAAATCTCGACAGTACTGATATTGGCTCTCCAAAAAAACTCATTAATCTTGATAAGTGAAAGATGTCCTTCAGATTTGCCAAATCTGAAAGATATCTATTCATATCGCTATTTAAGTTTCTTCATATACACTATTACAAGCAAAGCCAGATAGATGCACATGATCATGAAAAAAGAAGCTAGGCATGAATGAATGCAATTAAATTGATATATATGGTTTATGGCTTGTAAATGAAGGCTCATGGCACAACATCCTTCTTGCACAAACATTGTATAACAACAGAAAAGGTGTATGCATTAGGCTTTAGTTCCCTCTGATTCATCTCATCCCAGAGCTTCATTGCATCATTGAGCTGTCCACTTCGGCAAAAACATTCTCTGAAAAAAGAAAGATCATTGCAGATGGCACAAACTACAAACTACAAACTAACGCATACCCATTGATAAGAACATTGTATAAAAACATACCAGGAGGACAACATCAGGAGGACAACATCAACATAATGGCAAATTAACATTCTCTCATACAAACTAACATTGATATGCATCAACATAATGGACAACATCAGGAGGTCCCCATCTCTCATACCCATTGATATACAAACTAACATCAGGAGGAACATTGATGCAATGATGCAATAAACATAAAAATTTGGAGAAAAAAAAGACAACACACATCAACAAAAATAAAAATCTAACCTCATGCACCTAGTAGAAGTCTTCTTCATCAACTGTTAACTGCAAATATAATTGATATTCATTTTATAAGACACTAACATAATGATATATATAATAATAATAGTTAATTAAAAAATTACATATCATACCAGATGACATGTAATTTAGGGCATGTATGTATGTATGAAACCAGAAGTCTGCCTAAAGTATCTGTATGTATAAAACCAGAAGATGAGATATAGGCATTTGCAATGCATCAGATAGATGGAAGATATGATAAATGGAAATTGTAAACTCATGAACTTACCGTACTAGATCACCTTTTAGGGCATGTGTACCAGTGTACCCCAAGCTTATCTCATCACCATGTTCAGCCCATACTAGCAAAAGTGATGATGTAAGAAAATCACTTTCTTGGAAGTAGAACAGAAAAGTAGATATGCAGAGTGTATTTTAGAATGATTCCTTACAGATCCTAAACATTTCATAGATGTCAGTGTGTGTAGATATACATTCACTTGTTGAAAAAGCTCCCAGTTGCTGCAGCTGTATGTTCAATGATTTCCGTGCCAGATAACTCTGCAATGAGGAATGGGATTATAAGGATTTTCTTTTTAAACAAAAAAATAAAGGATGATGGAAAAGAACTTTCCCAGTTCCCGCCATCTTAAACTTGAAGGCTATGACAAAAAGGAAAATGATGATTCACTATGAACAGGTCAGCCACAACTGATCAACATCATTATCTAACCGTGTCTGTCTTAACATCAGCTACATGATTTCCCCCTCTATTTAGTTACAATTAAGGTTAAGATTCAAATTCAAGGGTTTAAGCACATTTTGATGTTGAGTATATAGGGCTGCTGCAACCAACTCTCAGCCTACTTCATCCACAATTCGAATCAACATCCATGGTTTTGCATCAACCATAGGGAGATGCCAAATGAAATTAGACAAGAGACAATACCACCCACACTCTTTTGTTACTTGTATTATTATGGTGTAAATTACAATACTTTTTTAAGTTTTAATCACAAATGAGCCTAAGAAAAAACATCAAAACCACTAGGAAGGGAAATCAATGCATTGGACAAGAATAGCAGGATCAAAGGCATGACCTACTACAAAGATGCTAATGTATCAAAGACCGTGGTGGTGGTCACAACTCAAAATTAACTTGGTTTTTGGAACAAAATAAGAAACTTGAACCTAGAATTTCACTTGCAAACCTGAGTAACATTTGTGCGATCCAGGCAATCTATGCAATTAGACCTGATGATTCCTTTCTGCTCCAGAAGTATTTGTCCATCAATTTTCATCAGAAAATATCTGCTCAGCTGGCACAATGATGCAGTAAGGAGAATTATTTGCAATAATAGCAGTTGACATTCATGAAGATGAATAAAAAACTATATTGACAATGAAATTACATTTAAAAATTGATTATTTGTTCAATTACCCTTCGCTTTCCACTTGATTTTTGATTTGATTGTAAAGAAGTTGTAAGTTATCAAAATTTCCTTTGGCGCATGCATGATGGAAATCAAAAGGTACATATCTGCAAAAAGAGGATGAGAAACTCTGAGACAGGAGGCCCCATTAAACATCTAATAGTAACTTTCATAACTACTAAGTCATATGCTGGCACACTTCACCAAGAAATGTAATAAAAAGTGAATTTAAATATAGACTAAAAAAGTCAATACAGCATGAACTTTCAGACTTCATTTTATTTGATGCTTCTGAATTCAAATTGATCATATCTATCCTCTGAAAAAAATTGGGCATTTGCCTCCAATTGGGCGCACAAATCCCTATTTAACTCCTACAAAGTAACCTAATAGATTATGATTTTCACAGTACAAACAAGAAACAGTGTCAAATTTACTCATTGGTTTTTCATAACTATGGTTCTTTATACTATCAGTATAATCCTTTCAACTGCATAAATGTGAAATTGGATTAGTCCGACAAATTGAGAAAGTTCATCTGCTATCCATCCATTTTATAGTTTTTTTTTGGTTTGGATACCCTTAAGCTCATTGCTGTTCAATCAAATTTGCAGCATTTATCAACTCCCATCAGTGATTCTTAAGAAACATCATTTTTCTATGAATGCATAATACATTGGCAACCGCCCCCAATAATGACATAAACCATTGGTTGATCAGTGTCAACTGAGCAAATATTCAGATTTATCATGTAAATGAGACATTGTTACCGTGCTGATGGCTTTGGTGGGGACATGTTCGTGTGGCGAGAAGGGATGAGTAGGGTAGATGACCGTGCTGATGGGGAGGCACGCGAGTAGGGCAGACCGCGTTGGTGGGGCAAACGGCGTGGCGGGGAGGAGCGCCACGCGTGGGGAGGCGCTCGCGCAACCCAGACCGCGCTGGTGGAGGTGTGCTGGTTGGAGGCGCTCGCGTAGGGGGAGGGTCGATCAAGCAGGGGCACGTTGGTGGAGGTACGTGTTAGTGATATGAGAGAAGTATCCTAAGGCAATCGCCTTATGATTGTAATCATTTATTTTAATAAATGAATATTCACTATTTGAGTATACATGTTTGTGTATTTGATTGAGATCTTAAACTCATTTACTGAATGTCCGCAATACAATTCACAGCATGAGAGAATTTGTGATGAATTCACAACTAGTGATTATCTCTACATGTGCAATTGTGAAGTATTGAAATTGTCCCTAGTCGATGAATTGATAAATACGGACACTATCAATTCAGTTGAGACTAGCATGGGTTATTCTCTAATCAGCTGATTCTCACTGGCTGGTGACATTGAGATGTCCGAAGATAAACATGAATGCTAGTTAAGGGAACTAGTTCATTGGAGTGACTGACTGTAAAACTTCATATGGTAGTCTACATATAGATATGTCAGTGAAGTTCTTACTGCAGCTTAAGTGCGATGTTCTTTTGACTTGCGGTGTTCAAGTCATCTTGGTCACGGAGACTTATACTTTGACATCTTAAGCAAGTATCTCCAAGGAGGTGTGGACCCAGGATGATTGGGTATAAGGCGAAGTGCCCGAAGATGTTTGAACAGCCTACAAAGGATTCACCACTCCTTGCGAGGAGATGTATACCCGAGGCCTATCGTCGGATTGTTACTCGAAGCCTCTGGCCAGAGCATGACATGTTCAGAGTATGAATCTCTTAAATACATGAGAGTAATTAGAATCTGTAGGACGAGAAAACATTACTTGGGCTAGGTGTGAAGTAGTCAGCCTAGTGGGGACTGACACACATAGACCATGTCCTGAACCAAGTGGGTATAAGATGGTGAAGGGAATGGGGAACGATTCATTATAGCTGCTGAAGGGTTTCAGAATTATTTCTGAGGTCAACCGTTGATCTTTCGATTAATTGGGAATCATGATGTACTACTAGGTGCCACTCATGATCGTTCTGTAATTGATTAATTATAGACGGCCAACATAAATCGAAAGCCTATTTAGTCACACGCACTACGAGTAATCCGAGGGATTTAAAACGAGTTGAAAATTGAATTTTCCAATCAAGAGAGATTAAGTTTGGTTTAGCCAAACGATAAGTCGAATCTAAATTTTTCAGAGACGCATCAGAAGCGTAAAATGACTAAGTCTTTTGAAGACTTAATAGATGAATTAAATAAGTTTAATTCATTGGGGCTTGGCTTGGATGGGCCGGCCAAAGAGGGCCTCCATCCTCTTTGCTTGGCCGGCCACAACAAAGGGAGAGAACCAAATTTTTGGTTCAATTTATAAAACAAACCAAGTGTGGTTTGTTTTATAAAATTATGGATGATATAAATTTTTATATAATAAACCATGATTTGGTTTATTTTTCATGGAAATTAAAATGAAACATGGATTGGTTTATTTTATAAAATCAATCATGGATTGATTTACCATGATAAGGAAATTTATTCCATAGGAGAGAAGAGACTTAATTGATTTTTTATCATGAATTAAAATATGATTTTAACCATGATATAAAATCAAACTTGGCATGATGGAATAAGTTATTCCATATTTGAGAGGCTTGATGGTTGAGAGGCCACTATATAAAGGACCCAAGGCAAGGCTTGGGTTATAATCAAAGAGATGAAGGCATAGGCTCTCTCCCTCTCTTTCTCTCCTTCTCTTCTCCCCTTCTTGCCGTGCGCCAACCAGCCCCAAGAAGGAGCACCAGCCGGCCACCCCTGCCCTTTCCCTGCCGACCACCACCTGCTGCCGGAGAAGGAAGCTCCGACCATCTCTTGGCCGGAAGAAGGTGCTGCCGGAATTAGAGTTTGCCGCAAGGATCTTTTTGCCGCAAGCCTCTTCTTTTGCTTCGCCGGAATTTTGATTCCGGCCATCCTTTTGTGGTTAGTCTTTCGACTTCTCTCTTGGGTTTTCTTGTCACGTTCTCGGAGGATCTAGTAGTTCTCGAGAACACGAAACTCGTGGCTTTGCGAAGTCATACCGAAGACACTCGGCGTGGACGCGAATAGAGGCGGAGCTTCTAAGGGACGCTTACGGTTGGATCTCGTCCCTTCCTTCGAGTTACGCGAGGTAATACGTAAATTAGTTTATGTTTCTGCAAAAAATTTTAAATATATGATGATCTCTACACAAGATAAAATTGCATGCTTAGATGTGTGGTTAAATAATTTGAGAAATTATTTATGCTAAACCTTCCGCTGCACGTAATTAATTATAAAATTACGAACTCGCATCTATGTCAACATGCACCCGGTCCCAACAGTGGTATCAGAGCCAAGGTTTGTGTTCGACATAATCATATAATTGTTTTGTGGAAAGCTTTATCATGATCTCAATTTTGGAAAAATTTCAATTATGGAAACTTTCCAATTATGGTAAATTTTCGATTTAGGAATTTCAAAGTTTAGAAATCCTCATGAAATTTCACAAACTTTTGAAATATCTCTGTTTCTGAATTTTATGATAATTGTGAAAACTTTCCATTTTTGGAAACTTTCCAATTTTGGAAATTTCCTATTTTGGAAATTTTCCAATTTTGGAAAAACGTAAGTTTTCTTTGTACCAGAAACTTACAATTATTGTGAAAACCTTTTATTTTTGGAAACTTTCCATTTATGGAAAGCTCGCAATTTTGGGCACTTTCTTTCAAGAAAGTCTAGACAAAGTATAAGAATATTAATTGGTATTTAAATTTATAATTGGAAATTAAATTATTTACAAAATTCTTTATTTTGGATTGAGCCTCGGGGAGCCGTCCAATTTAAAGTTAGTTGTTATAATTAAATTTCCTAAATTGAATTTAAGCTGTCAAATGTTTAATTTGGATTGAGCCTCGGGGAGCCGTCCAAATTAAGTAATTGATATTAATTTTCCATAAATAAAATATGTGATCAAATCGTGGAAATTTTTGAGGTGATTCTCAAACGATAATTTCCTTATTTGATTTATGAGATTGTTAGGATCGATTCCGTACGCTAGAGGGGGGGTGAATAGCGTTTCTCGGTTCTTCTCTACAAGATTGTTAGCGCGCAAGCGAAATATACAATAAAACATAAACTAACAATAGAAACAATGCTAACACAAACCTATTTACTTGGTATCCACCCCAGTCGGGTGACTAATCCAAGAATCCTTCGGTGGATCAACCCCCGGATAACCTCCGGCTAGTCCTCGTCGCTCCTTGTGGGTGGAGAAACCTCGCCACAGTACCTTGACACGATCAGGACTCTAGAGACTACTAACAAGCTTTAACCAAGCTTGTTTCGTCAAAAAACTCAGCCACCACGAAGTCCTCTTTAAATAGGACTCGGGGTGGATTTCTCGCTACCAGTCGACTGCCCCCAGGGCAGTCGACTGGTGCCAGCCAAATTTGACCGTTGCACCTCAACGTTCGAATTCTCAGCCAGCTCACCAGCCACCTACCAGTCGACTGCCAAAATGGCAGTCGACTGGCCCAGGGTCCAGAACCTACTGTGAGTTTCTGTTTGTGCTGGCAGTCGACTGTTATAACACCAGTCGACTGCCTAGCCTCTACAAACACTCTTTCTCACTCTCTTAACCCTCGTCAACATGTGCCTTCAAGCATTCTCCCTTGGCTTGCTCCTTGAAGTCCTCTTCCACCGGCTATCGTCCCTCGGATGCGCACGCATGTCCTCGACCTGCCTCCATGCCACCCTTCACGTGTGCCCTTTGAAGTCCACTTCTCAGCTTACCCTTGGAGTCATCTTCCCTCGGCTCTTGTCCCTTGCCTTAGCTGACTCTTCACCAGCAGCCTTGACTAATGCCTTCGCGCCTTCTTCATCTTTGGCCCTCGTCCCTTGGATGCACACAAGCCTCCAGCTTGTCTCCATGTCATCCTTCACGTACGCCTCGAAGTCCGTGCCCCTCGGCTTATCATCCCTGCTATATCAGGTCTCTCGGGTGCACACAAGCCTCCAGCTTGTCTCCATGCAACCCTTCACCATACCGAAGCCGTCCAGCCAAGTCAATATGTGTAGACCTGTACAACCTGCACACTCACATACCCATATTAGTACACAAGGGAAAACCTAACTTAAACTCTTTGCCCAAACATCAAAACACAAGGTCACTCCGGACCTTAGATTGCCTCAACAATCTCCCCCTTTTTGATGTTTGACAATACATTTAAGTTAGGGAAACAAATAGTAATAAAGAATAGCAAAAACAATGCTAAATAAATGCATATGCAATGCATATATGGATCCTATTCCAAGGAATCTCACACCTAACCCTCCAAGTTAGGAATTTTCACCAAACCGGGCTTTTTAAAGCTTCTCCCAAGCTCCCCCTGCATTGGACTTACAAAGGCTTTTTAAGAACCTCTCCCAGGTTCCTCTTACGCCAAGAATGGAGCAATCATACTCCCCCTTAATCTTGGCTCCCCCTAAACCTAGGGTTCCTAGTAAAGGAGTGTTTGGTTTCCCAACCAGGTTCCCCTTACGCCAAGAATGGAGCAATCATGCTCCCTCTTAATCTTGGCTCCCCCTAAACCTAGGGTTCCTAGCAAAAGAGTATTTGGTTTCCCAACTTAAACCCAACACTTCTCCCCCTTTGCCTAACATAAAAAAGAACCCAATAATAACCCAATTATCGGTTCTTTTAATACCCAATGATCCTAAACATAGTGTACTAGCCCCCCATACACTTGTTTTACACCATTTGGACACCAACTCAGCTGCTGATACAAAAATCAGCCCTGACCAGTCGACTGCCAAAAAGGAAGTCGACTGATACTCTGAAAGTCTGAAATTTCAGCATTTCTGACGAAATTCAGAAATGCGCCAAAAATTCCACAAATCTCCAAAAATTTCCAAATTTTGTGGAGAGGTATGTGATACCCATATCTACTTGGGAAAAATACATTCCAAAATGTATCTATCACCATTCCCAAGTTTGACACAAAACTCAAAACTAGTCAAAAATTTCAATCAAACCTTGACCTAAAGTCCTAGTTTTGGTTTCCTCTTGATGTCTTTGCCCATGCCATCCCACAATGCATCCCTAGCATTGATTTACATGGCAATAACACATCAAAAATCAATTTTCATGAAATATGACCCCAATGTCATATTTTCATGCATGAAACTTAACAACACCATGTCAAAACCCAAGAATTGAGACTCAAGTCCGTCTCCAATTCTTTTGCCACACTCCATGGTCCATCTAGACCTTTAGGAGCACCCCTCCCAAAGTCCATTCACCATATATCCCAAAGGCTTTTAGAGCTCCCCCTAGAGCTCTTAGCCCTAGCCACCTCCCTAGGTGACTCAACCATTACTAGGCCACACCGGTGTACCTCCGGTGACTCTTGGCCTACAAACTCAACCCTCTTAACCTTAGACACCTTGTCTTTGGTTAAGTCATTTCTTTTTCCTTTAAATGGCACCCCTTTGCCATTTTTGCCCTCCCCCTTTTTGCCATAATCATATGTTACCCTAGCATATTTCTTTCCCTTGGCATGGGAGTTCTTAGATCGGTATCCCAACCCCAATCTATCATTGGTGCGGTTTAAACCACCCAACACCATATCTAAACCCTTAGATCCAATAGTGAATCTCTCTAGGGTTTTCTCTAACTTATCAAGCTTTTCCCTTAAAGCTTGATTTTCCCTTTCTAGGTTCCTAAACCTAGAATCCATATGTCCACTTTGGACATTTCTAGACCTACCCTCCTTTCTAGGCACATTCCTTCCCTTCTTGGGCTTAGTGTCATGATCCTTAGATACAAAAGTTTTAGGTCTATCATGATGCATGCTTTTCTTAGGGTTATGATCTACCTTGTTACCCTTAGTCCTATCATTGTACTTAAATCCATGATTATGCACAAATAAACAATTCTCATGAGTTCTAGCATGCATGGGTGGGTAATTAACATGATTCTTGAAATGTAAAGAAGAACTTGAAATTGAATTTCTTTTTAAACTAGGGTTAGAGGGTACCTCCCTTACTCTTGTAGTCCTTCCTTGTTGTGAGCTTCTTCTCTTTCTTCTTTCTTCTTTCTTCTTTCTTCTTTTTCCCATCTTCTTAGATTTTCCATCTTCTTTAGCTCACCTTTTCTAGGGCATTTAGTGTGATAATGCCCTAGTTCTCTACATGTGAAGCATCGAATCTTCTTCCTTTTAGCTTGAGCTTCACCAATTCTACAACACACATTAGCTTTAAAGGAATTTACAATGGGTTTAGGGTGTACCTCCTTTTTCTTACCTAGTGGGCACTTATCCTTGTAGTGCCCCTTTTCATTGCAACCAAAGCATACAATGTGGTCTTTAGTCCTTGCTTTGGTGGAGGTTGAGGCTTGGTTGACTTCCTCTTCACCCTTGGATGAAGTGGAGACTTCCTCTTGATCATGTGTAGGTGAGGGTCTCTCCTCCCCCTCAATCCTTGAGATGGTGACCTCCTCATCTTCTCTAGATGAGGTGGATGACCTCTCACTTTCTTCTTCACTTGAGGATGTGGACACTTCTTCCTCCTCTTGAGCTATTGAGCTCACTTCCTCGGGTTCATCTACTCCTTGAGTTTGTGTAGGGTTCTTGTGATATTCCACCAACTTGGTCCATAATTCGTGTGCATTTTTATAATTCCCTACAATACTCAACACATTGTTAGGCAGAACATCAATTAATACATCTATTACCTTCTTGTTTGCCCTAGAGTAGTCTTGTTGCTCTTGAGTCCAATATCTAGGACGAAGCTTCTTTCCATGCTTGTCCTTTAGAACTTCGAAGGGCTCTTCTAGCATGACTATGCACTCCCACTCCATGCTATGCCAATTCTTCATCCTCGCCCGCCAATAGTCGAAATCCTCATTGTCGTAGGGCGGTGGGGTGTAGATGTTGTCCCCCAACTTATCTTCCATTGTTTCCTCTCCTCTAGCGTGTGCTCCCTCGGCGGCTAGTCCGATAAAAGCGGTCCTTCGCTCTGATACCAATTGTTAGGATCGATTCTGTACGCTAGAGGGGCGGGGGTGAATAGCGTTTCTCGGTTCTTCTCTACAAGATTGTTAGCGCACAAGCGGAATATACAATAAAACACAAACTAACAATAGAAACAATGCTAACACAAACCTATTTACTTGGTATCCACCCCGGTCGGGTGACTAATCCAAGAATCCTTCGGTGGATCAACCCCCGGATAACCTCTGGCTAGTCCTCGTCGCTCCTTGTGGGTGGAGAAACCTCGCCACAGTACCTTGACACAATTAGGACTCTAGAGACTACTAACAAGCTTTAACCAAGCTTGTTTCGTCAAGAAACTTAGCCACCACGAAGTCCTCTTTAAATAGGACTCGGGGCTGATTTCTCGCCACCAGTCGACTGCCCCCAGGGCAGTCGACTGGTGCCATCCAAATTCGACCGTTGCACCTCAACGTTCGAATTCTCAGCCAGCTCACCAGCCACCTACCAGTCGACTGCCAAAATGGCAGTCGACTGGCCCAGGGTCCAGAACCTACTGTGAGTTTCTGTTTGTGCTGGCAGTCGACTGTTATAACACCAGTCGACTGCCCAGCCACTACAAACACTCTTCCTCACTCTCTTAACCCTCGTCAACATGTGCCTTCAAGCATTCTCCCTTGGCTTGCTCCTTGAAGTCCTCTTCCACCGGCTATCGTCCCTCGGATGCGCACGCAAGTCCTCGACCTGCCTCCATGCCACCCTTCACGTGTGCCCTTTGAAGTCCACTTCTCAGCTTGCCCTTGGAGTCATCTTCCCTCACCTCTTGTCCCTTGCCTTAGCTGACTCTTCACCAGCAGCCTTGACTAATGCCTTCGCGCCTTCTTCATCTTTGGCCCTCGTCCCTCGGATGCACACAAGCCTCCAGCTTGTCTCCATGTCATCCTTCACGTACGCCTCGAAGTCCGCGCCCCTCGGCTCATCATCCCTGCTATATCAGGTCCCTCGGGTGCACACAAGCCTCCATCTTGTCTCCATGCAACCCTTCACCATACCGAAGCCGTCCAGCCAAGTCAATATGTGTAGACCTGTACAACTTGCACACTCACATACCCATATTAGTACACAAGGGAAAACCTAACTTAAACTCTTTGCCCAAACATCAAAACACAAGGTCACTCCGGACCTTAGATTGCCTCAACAGTGATGCTCTTACATATTATTGTCTCTAAAATTAATTAGGAAAATTGTTTCCTATAGAGTATATTTCCTTAAATAAGATTTTCATGAAAATAATATGTGGTTGAATTAAGGGAATCTGTCTCTTAATTTAATAAGATTTGATTTAGAGAAATCAAAGTCTTAAACATATTATTTCCGAAATTGATTATGATAATTCAGGAAATTGTTTCCCAAAACAATTCCTTGAATAAAGTATGAAATTAGAATTAGGAAATCCGGTTCCTAATTCAATTAATAAGACTTGATAAATTAAGTCACATACATACTTTATTAAGGAAATCGTTAGAACATGACATAATTATATGTCATGAATGTGCATAAAAGAAAAGGATGAGACCCAAAACCCCTTACAAAATATTAAGGCCAACACCTTCCATTAATATGGTTAGAACCGAAGTTTTGTTTTTCGTTTGGGTTGATGGACACATCTATGCCCGGCTTGAACCTCAACATGTTCAAACCATGGAATTAGTTTATGATTAATATAGTTGGAGTCAGAGGTCAATCCTTAGTTTTGGTTGTTGGACACATCCAAGCCTGACTAAACGGTTGAATGAGCTCCAACCATATTAAAACTATTTCTTGATTAATGGGTCAGCCTTAAGCTTGGAGCATCGATTTGTTGTGCCACAGCCAAGGTCGATGTAAAGAGAGGTGTAGTTGGGTGCTATATATATTGTTGCATACTTGTTAATGAATTAACAACCCAATGATTTATGCAAATATTCAATTAGTTGATAGCATAATGTGATAGTTACATATGTATAATATGTAATCGGTATAATTATGTACCTTCATAGCTAAGAATAACTTGATGGACTCTAGCCATGGTTGTTCTTATCTATGGTTGGATATCAACTATTTGGAGATGTTCCTACGATCTCCCGAATTGATAAAAAGGGTTATTCAATTCGAAAAATAAATAGGATTTAATTAATGTATATTGATGCATTCTTTATCATTCTCATCACATAACCTCAATTTGTATTTCTAGGATAATCACCTGATCATGTTTTCTCTGAATTTGTGTTCCATTTTGGACACCAATAAGCTGACTGGGCCAAACTTCATGGACTGACTTCGAAACCTGAGGATAGTCCTCAAGGCAGAAAAGCTTGCTTATGTCCTTGAAGAACAACTTCCCAACCATCCTCCTGAAGATGCAACTCCAGACCAGTTAGTGGCCTATCAGAAACATGTGGCCGATTCTGAACTTGCGAGTTGTATCATGCTGGCCGCTATGGTACCTGAGCTACAAAAGTAGCATGAGCATATGGATGCTCATACTATCGTCTTCCATCTTCATGAGCTGTTTGACGAGCAGGCGAGATCCGAAAGGTTTGAGGTCTCCAGACTCCTCTTCACCTCTAAGATGCAGGAAGGCACTTCAGTTTCACAGTTTGTGTTGAAGATGTTGGGGTACATTGAGCGACTAGGCACACTCGGATTTGCAATGGATTACGAACTAAGTATTGACTTAATTCTGCATTGTTTGCCCAAGAGTTACTCACAGTTTGTGATGAACTATCGGATGAACAAACTGGAGACTACCATTCCTGAGTTGCTTAACCTGCTGAAGACTGTAGAGCCTTCTGTAAAGCAGGATCAGAAGACGGTACTATTAGTTGGTTCCTCAAAGAAAGGCTCTAAGAGGAAGCCCAAAGAACAAAATAAGGGAAGGAAGAAAAAGGCCAAAAAGATTGAAAAGGCACTTGCCATCACTGCGGCAAGGAGGGCCACTGGCGAAGAAACTGCAAGGTTTATCTTAAGTCCTTGAAGAAGAAGGCATCCGATGCCCCATCCTCTTCAGGTATCTTCGTTATTGAATGTCACTCTATTTTCTCGGACACCTGGGTACTTGATACTGGGTGTAGCTCACATATATGTAATGACATACATGGGCTAAGGAATAGAAGAAGACTCGTCAAGGGAGAAGCAAATTTGCGAGTTGGAAATGGAGCAAAGATTGCTGCTATTGCCATCGGAACATATTTGCTAAAGCTCCCTACTGGACTTGTCTTAGAATTGGATAATTGTTATTTTGTTCCTTCGTTAATAAAGAACATTGTCTCTATTTCATGCTTGAATGAAAAGGGTTATCATTTAACTTTTAGTAACAATTGCTGTTACATAACTTTAAATGATATTCTTTATGGGACCGAAACTTTATGCAATAGTATCTACACGTTAGATTTATCCGGTGACGTTTTCAATATTGAAGTTAGCAACAAACGTGCTCAAATAGATAATCAAATAGACTCCTATATGTGGCATTGTCGTCTTGGCCATGTAAGTAAGAAACACATGACCAAATTACACCGATGTGGAATTCTGGAATCATTTGAACCCGGTTCATTTGATACATGCGAATCATGCTTAAAAGGCAAGATGACCAAATTACCCTTTTTCGGAAAAGGTAAACCAGTGGGAGAATTGCTTGGTCTAATACATACTGATGCATGTGGACCAATGTCAACTCTTGCACAAGGAGGCTATAGCTACTTCATTACATTTATCGATGATCACTCACGATTCGAGTATGTGTTCTTAATGAAACACAAATCTGAAGCTTTTGAGAAATTCAAAGAGTTCAGAAGTGAAGTAGAGAAACAGCTTGGAAAAAGTATTAAGATACTTCGATCCGATCGGGGTGGTGAATACTTAAGTCAAGAGTTTCAAGATTATCTTAGGGACAATGGGATATTGTCTCAATGGACTCCGCCATATACACCACAGCATAATGGTGTATTTGAGAGACGTAACCGAACCTTGATGGATATGGTTAGATCTATGATGAATCATGCAACTCTTCCAAAATCTTTTTGGGGCTATGCGCTTAAGATAGCTCTTACTAAACAGAGTCCCGACTAAGGTAGTCTCTACTACTCCATATGAGACGTGGAATAGTAAGAAACCTCATTTATCTCACCTAAAGATATGGGGTTGCCCTGCTTATGTAAAGCGGACTATATCAGACAAATTGGATGCTAAGTCTGATAAATGTCTATTTATTGGATACCCTAAGGAAACGAAAGGTTACCAATTCTATCATCCCTTGGAACAAAAGGGGTTTGTTTCAAGGCATGCTGTATTTCTAGAAAAGAATTTCTTTTACAAGAAAACAGTGGGAGTAGCATTGAACTTGAAGAAGTTCAAGAAACTCCAATAGACATTACAGAGACACCTAGTCTAGACCCACAACCAATAACTCATAATGATGAGCTATCAGTTGAACCTAAAACAACACCACTTCTTCGTAGGTCTGATAGGACACGCAATATTCCAGAGAGATACGGATTTCTCATAAGTGAATCGAATGATGTGTTACTCATTAACGATGACGAACCTATCAGTTATGAAGATGTTCTGAAAAATTCAGAAAGGGATAAATGGCTTGAAGCCATGAAGTCGGAAATGAATTCCATGTACAAAAATCAAGTATGGGACTTGGTTAACCCACCTAAAGGGATTAAGCCCATAGGGTGCAAGTGGGTTTTCAAGAAGAAAACCGACATGGAAGGTAATGCTGTTACCTTTAAGGCTAGATTAGTGGCAAAAGGATATCGTCAGAAACAAGGAATTGATTATGATGAAACCTATTCGCCAGTAGCTATGCTTAAATCCATTCGGATGCTCCTGGCCATAGCAGCTCATTATGATTATGAGATATGGCAAATGGATGTGAAAACAACTTTCCTTAATCGAAACTTGCTTGAGGATGTATACATGATACAACCTGAAGGTTTCACATCGGTTAATAAAACCAAAGTATGCAAGCTTCGATGATCCATATATGGACTAAAGCAAGCATCCAGGAGCTGGAACATCCGTTTTTATGAGACAATCAAAGAGTTTAATTTCTCACAAAATCCTGACGAACCTTGTGTGTACAAGAAGGTTAGTGGGAGTGCAGTCGTATTCCTAGTGTTATATGTCGATGACATATTACTTATAGGAAACGATATATCAGTCTTACAGTCAGTTAAAATTTGGTTGTCCAAAACTTTCTCCATAAAAGACCTGGGAGAAGCAACCTATATCCTTGGGATTAGAATCTATAGAGATAGATCAAAACGGTTGCTTGGTCTTTCGCAGTCTACATATATAGACCGAGTGCTGGAAAGGTTTAGCATGTCGGAATCCAAGAAAGGTTACCTTCCCATCAGGCATGGGATCAACCTTTCGAAGTCTATGTGTCCGCGCACAGAAGACGAGAGGATTTGCATGAATAAGATTCTTTATGCATCCGCGATAGGATCTATCATGTATGCTATGTTATGTACTAGGCCCGATGTATCGTATGCTCTGAGCGTCACAAGCAGATACCAGTCTGATCTAGAATGGATCATTGGGCGGCTGTCAATACAATCCTCATGTACTTAAGAAACACTAAGGATGTGTTCCTGATATATGGAGAAGGTGATATGGTAATACGTGGGTATACAGATGCCAGTTTCCAGACAGATAAGGATGACTCC
>JAGFNQ010000050.1:152578-189941 GCA_024364735.1 Boesenbergia rotunda | reverse complement strand
AATATATGAGAAGGTGATATGGTAATACGTGGGTATACAGATGCCAGTTTCCAAACAAATAAGGATGACTCCAAATCTCAGTCCGGATACGTATTTATTTTGAATGGAGGCGCAATAAGTTGGAAGAGTTCCAAGCAAGACACCGTAGCAGATTCTACCATGGAAGCGGAATATATTGCAGCTTCGGAAGCAGCAAAGGAAGCAGTCTGGATCAAGAAGTTTGTCTCAGAACATGGTGTGGTTCCAACCATTGATGAAGCAATACTGGTTTACTGCGACAATAATGGAGCTATTGCACAAGTAAAGGAACCAAGGTCTCATCAGCGATCCAAACATGTGCTTCAGCGCTATCATCTGATCAGAGAGATTATAAGTAGGAATGATATACAAATTGAGAAAATTCCCACTGAAAGGAATTTAGCGGATCCTTTAACTAAGGTCGTGCCTCAAAGCAAGTTTGAGGGTCATGTTAGAGCCTGTGGTATTGGGTACCGTAGCGATTGGCATTAGGCCAAGTGGGAGTTTGTTAGTGATATGAGAAAAGTGTCCTAAGGCAATCGCCTTATGATTGTAATCATTTATTTTAATAAATGAATATTCACTATTGGAGTATACATGTTTGTGTATTTGATTGAGATCTTAAACTCATTTACTGATCAATGTCCGCAATACAATTCACAACTAGTGATTATCTCTACATGTGCAATTGTGAAGTATTAAAATTGTCCCTAGTCGATGAATTGATAAATACGGACACTATCAATTCTGTTGAGACTATCATGAGTTATTCTATAATCAGCTGATTCTCATTGGTTGGTGACATTGGGATGTCCGGAGATAAACATGAATGCTAGTTAAGGGAACTAGTTCATTGGAGTGACTGGCTGTAAAACTTCATATGATTGTTTACATATAGATATGTCAGTGAAGTTCTTACTGCAGCTTAAGTGCGATGTTCCTTTGACTTGCGGTGTTCAAGTCATCTTGGTCATGGAGACTTATACTTTGACATCTTAAGCAAGCATCTCCAACAAGGTGTGGACCCAGGATGATTGGGTATAAGCCAAAGTGCCCGAAGATGTTTGAACAACCTACAAAGGATTCACCACTCCTTGCGAGGAGATGTATACCCGAGGCCTATCGTCGGATTGTTACTCAAAGCCTCTGGCCAGAGCATGACATGTTCAGAGTATGAATCTCTTAAATACATGAGAGTAATTAGAATCCGTAGGACGAGAAAACGTTACTTGGGCTAGGTGTGACGTAGTCAGCCTAGTGGGGACTGACACACATAGACCATGTCCTGAACCAAGTGGGTATAAGATAGTGAAGGGAATGGGGCACGATTCATTATAGCTGCTGAAGGGTTTCAGAATTGTTTCTGAGGTCAACCGTTGATCTTTCGATTAATTGGGGATCATGATGTACTACTAGGTGCCACTCATGATCGTTCTATAATTGATTAATTATAGACGGCCAACATAAATCGAAAGCCTATTTAGTCAC
Organism: Boesenbergia rotunda; assembly: GCA_024364735.1. Lineage (NCBI taxonomy): Eukaryota > Viridiplantae > Streptophyta > Magnoliopsida > Zingiberales > Zingiberaceae > Boesenbergia > Boesenbergia rotunda. The sequence continues at coordinate 188,435 of JAGFNQ010000050.1, read as the reverse complement.
ACGCACTACGAGTAATCCAAGGGATTTAAAACGAGTTAAAAATTGGATTTTCCAATCAAGAGAGATTAAGTTTGGTTGAGCCAAACGATAAGTCGAATCTGAATTTTTCAGAGACGCATCGGAAGCGTAAAATGGCTAAGTCTTTTGAAGACTTAATAGATGAATTAAATAAGTTTAATTCATTGGGCCTTGGCTTGGATGGGTCGGCCAAAGAGGGCCTCCATCCTCTTTGCTTGGCCGGCCACAACAAAGGGAGAGAACCAAGTTTTTGGTTCAATTTATAAAATAAACCAAGTGTGGTTTGTTTTATAAAATTATGGATGATATAAATTTTTATATAATAAACCAAGGTTTGGTTTATTTTTCATGGAAATTAAAATGAACCATGGATTGGTTTATTTTATAAAATCAATCATGGATTGATTTACCATGATAAGGAAATTTATTCCATAGGAGAGAAGAGAATTAATTGATTTTTATCATGAATTAAAATATGATTTTAACCATGATATAAAATCAAACTTGGCATGATGGAATAAGTTATTCCATATTTGAGAGGCTTGATGGTTGAGAGGCCACTATATAAAGGACCCAAGGCAAGGCTTGGGAAATAATCGAAGTGATGAAGGCATAGACTCTCTCCCTCTCTTTCTCTCCTTCTCTTCTCCCCTTCTTGTCGTGCGCCAACCAGCCCCAAGAAGGAGCACCAGCCGGCCATCCTTTTGTGGTTAGTCTTCTGACTTCTCTCTTGGTTTTTCTCGTCGCGTTCTCGGAGAATCTAGTAGTTCTCGAGAACACGAAACTTGTGGCTTTGCAAAGTCATCCCGAAGATACTCGGCGTGGACGCGAATAGAGGTGGAGCTTCCAAGGGACGCTTACGGTTGGATCTCGTCCCTTCTTTCGAGTTACACGAGGTAACACGTAAATTAGTTTACGTTTCTGAAAAATTTTAAATATATGATCATGTCTACACAAGATAAAATTGCATGCTTAGATGTGTGGTTAAATAATTTGAGAAATTATTTATGGTAAACCTTCCGCTGCACGTAATTAATTTTTAAAATTACGAACCCGCATCCATGTCAACATGCACCCGGTCGCAACAACTACTATCTTGCCTTTTACCAAGACAATATTCGTCAAGAAAACCAGCCCTAACCGAGTCCTCTTTAAATAGAACTCGGGCTGGAAAACCCGCTGGCAGTCGACTGGTCCCAGGGCAGTTGACTGCCACCACTCAGATTCGACCGTTCACATCCCAACGTTCGAATTCTGGTGACTTACCAGTCTACTGTCAAAATGGCAGTCGACTGGTCCAGGGTCCAGAACCTACTGTGAGTTTTGGCAGTCGACTGGACAACCCCCAGTCGACTGCCCAGCTTACAACAGCACTCCTACTCACTCTCTTGACCCTCCTCCACGCGTGCCTTCAGGTCCACTCCTTTTGCTTGCTCCTTGAAGTCCTCTTCCACCGGCTGTCGTCCCTCGGATGCGCATGCAAGTCCTCGACTTGCCTCCATGCCACCCTTCATGTGTGCCCTTTGAAGTCCACTTCCCGGCTTGCCCTTGGAGTCCTCCTCCCTCGGCTCTTGTCCCTTGCCTCAGCTGACTCTTCACCAACAGCCTTGACTATTGTCTTTGCGCCCTCTTCATCTTCGGCCCTCGTCCCTCGGATGCACACAAGCCTCCAGCTTGTCTCCATGTCATCCTTCACGTACGCCTCGAAGTCCGCGCCCCTCGGCTCATCATCCCTGCTATATCAGGTCCCTCGGGTGCACACAAGCCTCCAGCGTGTCTCCATGCAACCCTTCACCATACCGAAGCCGTCCAGCCAAGTCAATATTTGTAAACATGTACAACTTGCACACTCACATACACATATTAGTACACAAGAGAAAGCCTAACTTAAACCCTTTGCCCAAACATCAAAACACATGATCACTCCGGATCATAGATTGCCTCAACAATCTCCCCCTTTTTGATATTTGACAATACGTTTAAGTTAGGGAAAATAAAGAGTAATAGATAGCAAGAATAATGCTAAATAAATGCATATGCAATGCATACATGGATCCTATCCCAAGGCATCCTACACATAACCCTCCAGGTTAGGAATTTTCGAAACGGGCTTTTTAAAACCTATCCCAAGGCTCCCCACACCTAACCCTCCAAGTTAGGAATTTTCACCATGGGCTTTTTAAAGCTTCTCCAAAGCTCCCCCTCCATTGGACTTACAAAGGTTTTTTAAGAACCTCTCCAAGGTTCCCCTTACGCCAAGAATGGAGCAAACATGCTCCCCCTTAATCTTAGCTCCCCCTAAACCTAGGGTGTCCCCCTAAACCTAGGGTTTCTTGCAAAGGTAAGTTTGGTTTCCCAACTTAAACCCAACACTTCTCCCCCTTTGCCTAACATAAAAAAGAACCCAACAATATCCCAATTATCGGTTCTTTTAATCCCCAATGACCATAAACAATGTGTACTAGCCCCCCATACACTTGTTTTGCATCATTTGGACACATACCCATCTGCTGAAACTTAATTCAGCCTTTACCAGTCGACTGCCCCCCAGGGCAGTCGACTGATACTCTGAAAATCAGAATTTCAGCCTTTCTGACGAAATTCAGAAATGCGCCAGAAATTCCACAAATCTCCAAAAATTTCCAAATTTTGTGGAGACATTTGTGGTACTCATACCTACTTGGGAAAAATACATTCCAAAATGTATCTATCACCATTCCCAAGTTTGACACAAAACCCAAAACTAGCTAAAAATTTCAATCAAATCTTGACCTAAAGTCCTAGTTTTTGTTTCCTCTTGATGTCTTTGCCCATGCCAACCCACAATACGTCCCCAGCATTGATTTACATGGCAATTACATACAAAAAACTAATTTTCATGCAATATGACCCCAATGTCATATTTTCATGCATAAAACTTACAAACACCGTACTAGAACCCAAGAATTGAGACTCAAGTCTGTCTCCAATTCTTTTGGCACACTTCATGGTCCATATAGACCTCTAGGAGCAACCCTCTCAAGGTCCATTCACCATATATCCCAAAGGCTCCTAGAGCTCCCCCTAGAGCTCTTAGCCCTAGCCACCTCCCTAGGTGACTCAACCATCACTAGGCCACACCGGTGTACCTCCGGTGACTCTTGGCCTATAAACTCAACCCTCTTAACTTTGGACCCCTTATCCTTAGTTAAGACCTTTTTCTTCCCTTTAAATGGCATTCCCTTGCCATTTTTGGACTCCCCCTTCTTGCCATAATCATATGCTATCCTAGCATATCTCTTTCCCTTGGCATGGGAGACCTTAGAGCGGTATCCTAGACCCGATCTATCATTGGTGCGGTTTAGGCCACCCAACACCATATCCAAACCCTTAGATCCAACCATGAATCTTTCTAGGGTCTTTTCTAATGTATCAAGTCTTGCTCTCAAGGCTTGATTTTCCCTCTCTAGACCTTTAATTTTGGAGTCCATATGTCCACTTTGGACATTCCTAGTGCTACCCATTTTCCTAGGCACATTCCTCCCCTTCTTGGGATTAGTACCATGATCCTTAGGTCCAGAGGACTTGGGCTCATGATGCATACTTTTCTTAGGGTTATGATCTATCTTGTTAACCATATTCCTATCATTATATTTAAAACCAAAATTGTGCACCATTAAGTATTTTTCATCAAAATTAGCATGCTTGGAGGGATGATTAATATTATTTTTTAAATGCAATGAAGAACTTGAAATTGAATTACACTTTAACCTAGGGTTAGGAATTACCTCCCTTACCCTTGAAGTCCCTCCTTGATGTGATCTTTGCTTCCTCCTTTCTTCTTTCTCCCATCTCCTCAAGTGTCCCATTTTCTTGAGCTCTTTCTTCCTTGGACACTTGGTGTGGTAGTGCCCTAACTCACCACACGTGAAGCATCGAATCCTTCTCTTCTTTTCTTGGGATTCTTCATTCCTACACCTCATGTTAGAATTTAATTGAATCAAAATAGGTTTAGATTTTACCTCCATTTTACCTTTCGGGCACTTGTCTTTGTAGTGCCCCTTTTCGTTGCAACCAAAGCATGTGATGTGCTTTTTCAATTTAACTTTGGTGGAGGTGGAGGCTAGGTTGACCTCTTCTTCAATCTTGGATGAGGTGGATGCTTCCTTAATCCGGTATAGTTGAAGGTCTCTCCTCCCCCTCAATTCTTGAGATTGATGCTTCCTCTTCTTCTCTTGAGGAGGTTGATGATCTTTCACTTAATTCTTCCTCCTTTTGGGCTATCGAGTTCACTTCCTCGGATTCTTCCACTACTTGACCTCGTGTAGGGTTTTTATGCAATTCTTCTACTTTGATCCACAATTCATGTGCATTTTTGTATGCTCCTACACCATTCAAAATATTAGTAGGCAAAGTATTAAGCAATATGTCAATTACCTTTTTATTCGCCTTGGATTGATTTTCTTGTTCTTGATTCCAATATCTAGGTCTAAGCTTCTTCCCGTGCTTATCCTTTGGAATCTCGAAGGGCTCTTCAAGCGCAATCCGAAGGTCCCACTCTATTCCGAACCACGTCTCCATCCGTGACTTCCAATACCCGAAATCTTCATGGTCGTAGGCCGGCGGAGTGTAGATATCGTTCCCAAATTTATCGTCCATCATTTCTTCCCTCTAGCGTGTGCTCCCTCGGCGATTAGTCCGATCAAGAGCAGTCCTTCGCTCTGATACCAACTGAAGGATCGTCTTTGGCATGCTAGAGGGGGGTGAATAGCGTTTCTTCGTCGTTTTGATCTCTACAAAGTTGTTAGCACAGCGGAAACAATAATAATGAAAACAAACAACGCTAACAAACCGATTTTACTTGGTATCCACCCCGGCCGGGTGACTAATCTAAGAATCCGTCGGTGGATCACTCCCCGGATAACCTCCTGCTAGCCCTCGTCGCTCCTTGTGGGTGGAGAAACCTCGCCACAACACCAAGCAAATCTCTGAGCACAAAGACTACTATCTTGCCTTTACCAAGACAATATTCGTCAAGAAAACCATCCCTAACCGAGTCCTCTTTAAATAGAACTCGGGCTGGAAAACCCGCTGGCAATCGACTGGTCCCAGGGCAGTCGACTGCCACCACTCAGATTCGACCATTCACATCCCAACGTTCGAATTCTGGTGACTTACCAGTCGACTGCCATTTTGGCAGTCAACTGGTCCAGGGTCCAGAACCTACTGTGAGTTTTGGCAGTCGACTGGACAACCCCCAGTCGACTGCCCAGCTTACAACAGCACTCCTACTCACTCTCTTGACCCTCCTCCACGCGTGCCTTCAGGTCCACTCCTTTTGCTTGCCCCTTGAAGTCCTGTTCCACCGGCTGTCGTCCCTCGGATGCGCATGCAAGTCCTCGACTTGCCTCCATGCCACCCTTCACGTGTGCCCTTTGAAGTCCACTTCTCGGCTTGCCCTTGGAGTCCTCCTCCCTCGGCTCTTGTCCCTTGCCTCAGCTGACTCTTCACCAGCAGCCTTGACTATTGCCTTTGCGCCCTCTTCATCTTCGGCCCTCGTCCCTCGGATGCACACAAGCCTCCAGCTTGTCTCCATGCCATCCTTCACGTACGTCTCGAAGTCCGTGCCCCTCGGCTCATCATCCCTATTATATCAGGTTCTTCGGGTGCACACAAGCCTCCAGCTTGACTCCATGTAACCCTTCACCATACCGAAGCCGTCCAGCCAAGTCAATATGTGTAAACCTGTACAACCTGCACACTCACATACACATATTAGTACACAAGAGAAAGTCTAACCTAAACCCTTTGCTCAAACATCAAAACACATGATCACTCCGGATCACAGATTGCCTCAACATAAGCTACCTAAGAGAAGGGACGGTTTCCTTTGGAAATAGTGGAAAACTCAAAATCATTGGTAGGGGCACCATTGAGGTATCTCCTACGATCTCTATCCACAAAGTACTTTTAATTAAGGACATGAAATTTAATTTACTTAGTGTAAATTAATTATGTGATGCAGGCTATAGGGTTGAATTCCATGCTAGAAAATGCCTAATTAAACAAAATGGGTCCAATAATATCATACTAGAAGGGTATAGGGAGGCTAATCTTTATTATCTTGATCTTACTTATGCTACTAACAATTTGCCTAGGTATCTCATATCTAAAGAAGAAGAAGGGTGGTTGTGGCACCGAAGACTTGGGCACACCAACATGAGGAGCATTGTAAGAGTGGCAAAGGAGGAGTTGGTGAAAGGGCTCCCTATGATCAAGTATGAGAAGACCAAATTGTGTGATGCATGTCAAGAGGGTAAGCAATCAAAATCATCACACAAAGGTAAAATCCCAACCACCACTACTTTACCTTTAGAGCTTTTACATATTGATCTTTTTGATTGTCATAGTACTCCCTCACTAGTAGGGAGTAAATATTGTTTAGTTATAGTAGATGACTTTTCTAGATTTACATGGGTTTTCTTTATGAAACATAAGGACGATACCCTAGAAATCATTATAGGCTTTAATAAGAGGGTTGAGAATAAAAAACACCTAAAAATTAACCGAATTAGGAGTGACTATGGTGGGGAGTTCCAAAACTCAAGTTTCTCACAATTTTGTGTAGAAAATGGGTATAAGCATGAATTTTCATGCCTAAGGACTCCTCAACAAAATTGGGTAGTAGAGAGGAAAAACAGAGCCCTACAAGAGGTCGCTAGGACTATGCTTAATGCATATTCACTTCCTAGTTATTTTTGGGCCAATGCGGTTAATACCGCTTGTTACATTCAAAATCGGGTTTTAGTACATAGATTCTAGGAAAAACACCATTTAAGTTGTGGAATGGGAGAATTCCACAAGTCCATTATTTAGAGTCTTTGGATGTAAAGTGTATATCTTGAACACCAAGGATGACTTAAGGAAGTTTGAGTCAAAAGCGGATGAGGGAATTCTAGTTGGCTATTCATCCACTAGTAGGGGTTATAAAGTCTACAACAAGAGGACCAAGGTAATTGAGGAGTCTTCTAATGTTGATTTTGATGAAACTACAAATACTTACCCTAGGAAAGCTTCAATTGATAAGGATATGGTAGAAGTCCAACCCCTTGCCTAAGGAATCCAAGACCTACATTTGAAGGGCAATGATCAAGGGGGAGTGAGAAGTACCCTAGAGGATGAAGATCATGTAGTCAATGAACCTACAACCTCTAGGCCCTTGAGGTATCATCAAGATCACCCTATTGACCAAATAGTGGGTGATGTCACTCAAGGGGTAAGGACTAGGTCCTATTTTAGAGACCAAACTAGTCAAATTGTCTTAATCTCTCAATTAGAACCTAAGTCTATTGATGAGGCATTAGGTGATGTAGATTGGGTCTTAGCCATGCAAGAGGAGCTAAATCAATTCGAAAGGAGTGAAGTTTGGGAGTTGATTCCTAGGCCCAATGATTGCACCATTGTAACCACTAGATAGGTCTTTAGGAACAAACTAGATGATCAAGGCAAAATTACTAGGAACAAGGCTAGGTTGGTAGCTAGGGGGTTTAACCAAGTTGAGGGATTAGACTATGATGAGACCTATGCCCCCGTAGCTAGATTAGAGTCCATTAGAATTCTACTAGCCTATGCCGCTCATATAGGTTTCACACTTTACCAAATAGATGTGAAGTCGGCATTCCTTAATGGGGTAATTAAGGAAGAGGTTTATGTAGAACAACCCCCGGGTTTGAGGACCCAAACTAACCTAGACATGTGTACAAGTTGAGAAAAGCCTTGTATGGATTGAAATAAGCTTCCCGGGCTTGGTATGAAAGGCTTTCTTCATTTCTAGTGTCTAAGGGTTTTAGGAGAGGAACAATTGACCCTACTTTGTTCCTAAAATCTAAGGATAAGGACATATTTGTTGCCCAAGTGTATGTCGATGATATCATCTTTGGGTCAACAAATAATGACTTCCTACAAGAGTTCATTAAGTGTATGGAAGATGAATTTGAGATGAGTCTTGTAGGAGAGTTAACTTTCTTTTTAGATCTTCAAGTTAAGCAAACAAGTGAAGGGACACATGTATTTCAAACTAAGTATGCTAGGGAAATGCTAAAGAAGTTTGGACTAGAAAATGCTAAGGTAGCATCTACCCCTATAGGAACTAATGTGAAAATGGATAGTGACCTTGAAGGGAAAATGGTAGACTCAAAACAATATAGGAGCATGATTGGTAGTCTATTGTACCTAACCGCTAGTAGACCCGACATACTTTTTGTGATAGGTATGTGTGCAAGGTACCAATCATGTGCCAAAGAGTCCCATTTGGTAGTAGTGAAGAGAATCCTAAGGTATGTTAAAGGCACTCTCAATGTCGGGTTGTGGTATCCTAGAACCCCAAATGCTGACCTTATTGGATACACCGACTCGGACTATGCGGGGTGTAAGCTAGATAGGAAGAGTACTAGTAGAGGGTGTCAATTCCTTGAGTTTTCCTTAGTTAGTTGGAGTAGTAGAAAACAACCATGCGTTGTCCTATCAACTACGGAAGCCGACTATGTGGCAATGGGTGGTTGTGTTTCCCAACTACTATGGATCATGTACACCTTAGAAGATTATGAGTTGCATTATTCCAAGGTCAAAGGCTTGTGTGATAATGTAAGTACAATCAATCTAACTAAGAATCCGGTTCACCATTCTAGAACAAAACACATTGAAGTGAAGCATCACTTCATTAGGGACCATATGGCAAGGGGAGACATAAAATTACACTATGTTGAGTCAAAGTCAAACCTAGCCGACATTTTTACCAAGCCTCTTCCCGAATCAGAGTTTACATCCTTAAGAAGAGGGCTTGGAATGTGTTTTGTAGAAGTCTAAGATGAACCTTGGAGAAATACAATAGGAAGGTGGTGTTTGATCCATTAGGATGATTCAAATGACTCACTTGTGCTTGTGGCATAATGTTAGGTCATTAGAGGTATCAAACTATCAAAACTAGACCAACTATGGGGAAGGCAAGTGTTTAATCAATGGACACTTTGCCCAAAGATCATGGTTGGACATTTTAAACATTTGAAAACTATTTTATATTTTATATGTTTTGTCATAAGCTTAAAAGATATTTGATTGCAAAACTAGGTTGAAATGTTGATACTTTCTTAGTGGTTTTCAACAATTTTAAACTTTGATCAAAAGTCAAGTATGTTTGAAATTTTATATGGACTGATATTTTTCCTTGATAAAGTATATTATTTCAAACATGCCTGCAAATTTTTATAATTTTTTGAATTTTCTGGAATTTTTTGGACATTTCTGAAATTCGGCTCAAAAGCTGAAAAATGGCACTGACAGAGTATCAGTCGACTGCCACTTGGGGCAGTCGACTGGCATGCTTGATATCAGTTTCTAAATTTTTTCCAGAAATCCAAGTTTCTCTCATTTGATGCCATAGGTTTTTAAGATTGCTTGAGGCAAATGTTTTGATGGTGTCAAAGGGGGAGAATGGATAGTTTAAGTTAGATTTTTGACTTAAAATGGGTGGTTTAAGTTAGTTGTTTAACTTAAATCTTGGAGTATGATTGAAAATTGGAAATGGATAAAAGCATAGGTTAAGGGGGAGGGTACCTCTTAGGTTTTACTATGTCTTATACTCTTAATTATTGTTGCTTGTTGTTAAGTTAGGTTTGGAACTTAACTTGGATTATGAGTAGAATTAAAAATGAGAGAAGACATGGATTAAGAAGGAGGTTACCTCTTAGGTTTTTGATATATCTTATGTTTTTCAATTGCTACTGTTATTTACTTTGTTGACTGGTATTTTATCCCTAAACTTAAACATATTGCCACACATCAAAAAGGGGGAGATTGTTGAGGCAATCGGCCCAAGAATGAACGGAAAGATCATGGTTTTGATGTGTGTGCCAATAAGTTTAAGGTTAAGGTGTTATGTTGTATTTGATATGTGTGATTGAGTTTGCAAGACTTGGAGAATCACACATGGAGAACATATCCGAGGGATGAGAGCCGAGGGAGGAGAGCTCCAAGGGCAAGCCGGGAAGTGGACTTCAAGGGCACACATGAAGGGTGGCATGAAGGCAAGCTAAGGGAAGGCTTGTGTGTGCATCTGAGGGACGATAGCCAGAGGAAGATGACTTCAAGGGGTGAGACAAGGGAGCATACCTGAAGGCATACGTGAAGGAGAGTGTTTGGAGAGGTTGTAAGTGAGTTGAGAGGCAGGGCAGTCGACTAGCCAGAGGGCAGTCGACTGCCAAAACTCACAGAGAGTTTACAGCCTCAGACCAGTCGACTGCCCCTGGGGCAGTCGACTAGTAACCCCCCAAAACTAGCCGTTGGCTAGCATTTATTGCTAGATCAGTCGACTGCCCCAGGGGCAGTCGACTGGTGTGGGTCTGGACAGCTTACGAAGTTGTCCTGTTCTCTTATAAAAAGAGGACTTTTCCGCACGTGAACTGTACGGTTTTTCATTGTAACGAAGTGTTATTCGTGCGACTAGTCTTTCGATCTTCCTCTCGCTCTTCATCGCATTCTGTAAAGAGGAAGACAACGCTTATAAAGGTTTCTCCACCTTTGAAGGAGACTTTTCATAGTGGAGGTGGAGTACTCGCGTGGATCCTTAGATTAGTCACCCGTTCGAGTGGATACCAAGTAAAATTCCTGTGTTAGCATTGCTCTCTCATTTTTTTTTTTGTATATCTTTGTTTGTATTGCGCTAACCTCTATATAGAGAAAACAACGAAAAAGTGTTATTCACCTCCTTCCCCCCCCCCCCCCCACCCCCAACGCAAGCGATCGTACAAGATCCTCCTTAATGGATCAGGTTTGGATCCATTAGCAGGTCAAGATCCAACTCCTCCTCATGATCCTTTTCGTAGCCCTATATATAACCCCATGTGGTATGAAACCAAGTCGATTTTTTTTAGTAGATGAATTAATCCTAGAGAACATAAGAAACCCTAATCTATTCTCTCCTCCCTCTCACCCTCTCGGTTCTTCGGTGCCGAAGAAAAGAAAAAAATCCTCCTCTCCAGGCGGTGCGGCACCGAATAGAAACAGCTCCTCTCTGCGTGAAGCGCAGGGAAGCCAGCCATGCATGGCTTTGCATGCAAAAGCGGTGGGAGAAAACAAGCAGTTTTCTACATGCAACATGTTGCGCCAATGGCTTTGCATGCAAAACCGGTGGGAGAAAACAGCCCTGTTTTCTCCATGCAACATGCAACTTAATTAAGTTGCATGTTTTGGCTTTCGGTGAATTAAGTTGCACATGAAACTTAATTATTCTCCTCTTGTGATTGAATTATGGTGCAAATGAACGCAACTTTCAGGTCTTGAGCGCAGCTTTTGATCCTGGAGCAATAAAAGTTGCTCACGCAACTCTTATTCAAGAGCAAGAAAAGTTGCAAGGCTAAGGGCGGTGGACTTTGCTCAAGATAGTCATGTTGCTCACGTAACTTGACTTAAAACAGCAAAGTTGTTTTGCTCAGGGTTGGCATTCACGTTAGAGAAGAAGGTTGAGGAATTGTTGTGGAGATGAGGACGAGCTGCTATGGTCAGCAACCCAAAGTTCGGGTGCCGAAGGGGAGGAAAGGAGTAGTTGAGTTTGTGTTTGGATAATCTCTTTGGAGTGGCCGGGGCATCCCTTTGGTTAGGGATTGGTTGGTGCAAGGAGAAGGGATCGACTTGGTAACCACAGGTCTTGGTAGATCGTCGCCCACACGACGTCCAAGAGGGGAGGGTCATACGATAAAAGATCGTAAGATAACAGAAGGTATATTCTTCCTTGGCTCCTTTCGTTCTTATTTGTGCCTTATTCATTTGTCTCGTCATTTTAGGTTAGTTAGTTTATTATTTTGATTTTGTATCATAGCCAATAATTTACTAACTGGACCCCGACCATAAACACAAAAGCCGACGATCCACTCGTCGCCTTTTCCACGGTCAAACGGTCATGCAAATTACAAGGTCGATTTTTATAATTGGTCGAGTTGTAATTTGGATCGTTCGATACGGCACGAGATGGTCGTAGGGAGACGGGTCTTCACTCAGATTAATTTTTTAATCCGTAGACGAGGAGAGATCTCTCGGATCGATCGAGTATTCGCTTAGGAAACCTGCCAAGTCATACCCAACAATTGGTATCAGAGCTGAGGTTTCCGGCTTTGTGTGTTTAGGATTAGTTATTTTTTGCATTTTCATACATTTTATTTTGCTGGGTGATGCGTAGATGTGCGTAGGCTAACTTTGTGTTACAGGCACGAGATTCCAACTTCATGGCCAAATAATGCTTGTGTAAATGGTTGTGCAAATTTAATGTAATTAATTAATCCTCAGGGTTAACGAGGCTAGGTATTTAATTTTTGTAATTAAATACGGCACATGTTTAGCCGAGCTTTTTATTTTACTTTCGATCTAGTTTTCATGTACACTCCTTCGTGGAGTATAGGATTGATGATGTAAATAATTAGCTAGTCATTTCGGCTCGGAGATCCCTCAAGGTGGCTTGCGCGGAAGGGAGGAGCAGACGAAGTGACGACACGACTGGAGACACATTAGAGACCAAGGGCCATGAAAGTTGGAAAATCTAGGATTTCCTGCATTTTTCATATATTTGGTTATGTGCTTGGTTGTGTGGTTGTGCTAAGTTAAAATTCCTCGAATTAAATTACTAAGTGGGAGAGGGACCCTAAGGGTCCCACGGCTTCCATTACAATCCGATAAGTGATGCGAATAAGTCTACGCACCGGCTCTGAGTGCCTTCCTCCCCATCGGATGGACTTGTTCTGCGGATCACTAGGTCGGAAAAGACTATAGAAAATTGTTAAACAGCGTGTGTACTTACCCATCGGAAGGCACATAATCGGAAATAATTTTCTTAGTGTCGTGTAATGGTTCACACTTAGATGCGAATAATAGTATCCTCCCCATCGGAGTCACTGCTATTATTTTGCATAGCCGAAGTAAACCAACTATTGATCTTACTTGTCAAAAGGTTAGGTTGACAAGAGAGTAAGATTGATGGGTAAAACCTCCTCTTACGAATGTAGGGATTCGTATACGTCCACACCATCGTGGCATGCGAATTTCTCGGTGTATAGGGGTGTTGGTTGATTTCGAAAATTAATTGTTTTGAGGAATTAATTTATTTTCGATTTCTAAAGTAGTGTATATTGTGATTCTTAGGATTTTCAAAATATCCTTTAACCCACTAGCGACCATACTTAAGGAAAACAAACTTACTAGCCCCAACTACATAGACTGGAAAATAAACCTAGACATTGTCCTGACTACTGAAGGGTATAAATATGTGCTCTTCAAAGAATATCCTGAAGATGATGGCCCACCTCAATAAGATTGAGGTCCTTGGAGGACAAATCGACGGGGAAACTCAGGTCGATATAATACTCTAATTTCTGCCTAGAAGTTTTGAGTAGTTCCGGCTCAACTATAACATGAATAAGCATGAGTATACGTTGGGGAACTCCTGGAAGAATTTCAGGCGGTAGAGGGGCTCTTTCGTCAGAGTTCACAGGCCTTGGTCACTCAGAAGGTTTCTACTTCTGTGTCGAAAGGCAGGAAGAAGAAGAAACAAGGTGAGTACAAGAAGGCGGCTGGATCGCAGGAACCTCAGGCTGGTGTGAAGAAGCCGAAAGGCAAGTGCCTCACGAGCCAGCAGACAGGACATTGGAAGGCGAACTGTCCCTGCCGTCAAGAGAAAGGTATATCCTTTGTCGTTGTAACATGTTTAACGGTGTTATCTACCGATACCTAGTGTGTAGATACGGATGTCACTAAACATGTCTGCAATTCTTTACAGGAGTTCTAGGAAGCCCAACGACTAGCTGAGGAAGAGATTACCGTCTACATGGGACATACTACGGAGGTGGCGACTATTGCAGTGGGAGTTATTTATTTGTCTTTAGATAGGAAAATGATGTTTTGGTTTTAAGAGGATTGCTTTTATGTACCTAATTTTAGAAAGAACTCTGGTTCAGGTTCAGAAATAATGGGTATTCTATTGCTTTTGTTATGAAAAGTGGAATAGAAAGATTATCTGTTTAGGAACATGGATAAGCAATTTAAGCAATTAGAACCAAAATCTCCCATGATGCAAATAGTAGCTAATAGTTCATCATCTAACATAAGTAAGAGAAAGGTTCCTTCCGAGATGAACCAAACATACCTTTAGCGTCTAAGGCTTGGTCTTATTAACCTTAGTAGGATTCAAAGGATGATAGCCAATGGGCCCTCAGGTTCATTGGTGGTGGGAGACTTCCCAACCTTTGAATCTTGCTTGGAAGGTAAGACGACCAAGAGGCCTTTCAAGGCCAAGGGGTATAGAGCCAAAGATATGTTAGAATTGGTTCATTCTGATTTATGTGGTCCTATGCCTATCAAGGATAGAGGTAGCTTTGAATACTTCGTGAAACGAATATTCAAAGTTATGGATACGTTTACTTGATGGTCGCAAGTCTGAATCTTTGATTAGTTCAAAGAATTCAAGACTGTTGTGGAGAAACATCAAGGTAAAAGTATTAAGACACTGCGATCAGATCGTAGTGATGGGTACCTCTTGAGAGAATTAGGACTACTTGTCAGAGGCTGGGATTCAATCCCAATTGACTGCACCCGGTTCGCCCCAATAGAACGGTGTAGTAGAGCGAAGGAAAAGAGCTCTTATGGAAATGGTTAGGACAATGATGAGCTGCTCCGAGTTGTCGGATTCATTCTGGGATATGCTCTGGAAATGACAGCGTACATACTTGATACCATCTAGGTCAGTGCCTTCTACTCCCGTAGAAGTGTGGACTGGGCGAAAGTCAAGTCTAAGACATATTGGGACATGGGATAGCTCAGCACATGTGCTGAGAGGGGATACTGATAAGATTGAAATCTTGTGCGCTTGTTCGTAGGCTAACCTAGAGAAACGAAAGGTGGTTCTATAGTCCTAAGGATCAGAGGGTAATCGTTGGCACGAATACCAGATTCTTAGAAGAAGGCTATGAGATGAACCACAAGCCCATGACTAGACTAGATCTTGAAGAAGTAATAGGGGAGGTTCTGACCTTAGTACCAACTGTACAAGAGGATAAATCACAAGTCACTGTACCGCGCGTCACAGAAGATACACAGGTGGTACCTCGTCGTAGTGGGAGGGTTGTTAGTCAACCAGAAGGATTCATGTTCTTGAGAGAGTATTCAGACTCGGTCCCTAGCGACCATGAATCAAGATCCCTGGACCTATGATGAGGAGCAACCGCTTTGAAGAGATAATCCAGTCATATGGATTTGTTCAAAGGACGGATGATATTTATGTATGTAAGAAATGTAACGGAAATGTAGTGGTATTCTTGTACTATACGTAGAAAATATTTTATTAGTTGGCAACAATGACAAAGTATTATCATACGTAAGGGTATGGTTGTCCAAATAGACGATATGAAGGACTTGGAAGAAGCAGGGCACATCCTTGGCGATCAAAGTTCTAAGGGATCACCAGAGAAGGATGTTGTGCTTATCCTAAGTTTCATACAGTGACAGTGTCTGAACTCGTTTTAGCATGGAAACCTCCAAGAAAAGTTTTGAACTTTTCTTCTGTGGAGCTGCTCTATCTAAGGAGATATGTTTAGATTATCAAAGGAGATAGAGCAGGTAATGGCGATTCCTTTAACATCGGCTATAGGAAGTCTCATGTATGCTAAAAATAAGACCGGATATCTGCTTTGCCGAGAGCATGGTTAGCAGATATCAGACTAACCCAGGTCAAAAAAAATTGGATTGCAGTAGAAGCTTATATTAGTGCCTAAGAAGGACTAAGGATTATAAGCTAGTTTACCGAGCAGACCAAATCCCAATGGGTTATACGGATATAGACTTCCAGTCGGATAGGGGTAAACGTAAGTATTCCTCGGGGTTTTGTGTTTCCTTTAGGAGGTGGAACCATAGGTTGGAGGAGTGTCGTGCAGCGGCTGCGTGATGGACTCCACCATGGAAGCTAGATGGATGGCAAGTCTCTAAGATAGCCAAGAAAGCTACATGATTTAGGAACTTCATGATAAACTTCGATATGATTCCTGGTTTGCTCAAAGCTATCACATCTTGTTGTGATAAACAAATGGTGCAGTTGCAAACTCGAATGAATCACGATCTCATAAGGCGAGTAAACACATAGAGCGCAAGTACCACCCAGAAGAGGAAAAGTTGTTGTTGCCTAGATTACATCAGAGGACAACCTGGGAGATCTTTTCACTGAGGGCCTTGATAGCGAGAGCTTTAGGCATGTTGAGGATCAGGGAGTCAGATGTATGACATTTTGAGGACAGCAAAGTTTTTAAGTATAAGTGGGAGATTGTTAGATGTGTATACTAAAAGACATTGCTCTTTTTATAAAATCATCTAAATTTTGAAAAGAGAATCACAACTACACTAGGTGTCTATTTATATTAGTACATACATGAAGTCTAATACTTCGCATTGTAGATAATATGGTATGCGGTGTCACACGGAAGACTATGTTATCAGTTCCTTGCCTAGTATAAGTAGAGGCTCACAACCGAGATGGAATTGGACAAACCATCGGAATCGTTGTAGTGTAATTAGGTATAGTTGGTCTTTACCATAGAATTATACTAGTGTGCTTTGAGTACATTGAGCAGGACCAAAATCTGAAGTTATCCAATTTGTACTGACTCGATAATTGGATAGGACCTCAGATTTTATTATAGAGTATGATCCCTTAATCCCGATATAATAACGGGCATATATTATTAATTATTATTTCTTTGATTTACCAATGGGTGAGATCTATTCTGTTAGATCGATAGACCCGGTAAGTTGGGAGATAATATTAATAGTATGATGTGTCGTTGATTATTGACAGAATCTGTGTCCTGGTGAGTCGGGTTGATGATGTCTCCTTGATGAGCTCGAAAGGTTCATCATGCTAAACCCTGCAAGTGGATTTGATCCGACATGATGTTAAGGTCGAGTGGTACTAGTCAAGGACTCAGAAGTTAATTAATTTGAATTGTCAGTAATTTAAATTAATTAACGGGCATTCGATATATTAAACACGGGAGGATGGACGACTCGTAATGGGTGGAGCCCGTATGTAAATATGGGGGTTGGTGAGGTAATTCAATGGGGATCCTTTAGTGGAATAGATCCTCATTAATGGATCGGGTTTGGATCCATTAACAGGCCAAGATTTAACTCCTTTTCATGGTTTTTATCATAGCTTTATATATAACCTCATGTGGCATGAAACCAAGTCGATTTTTTATAATAGATTAATTAATCCTAGAGAACATAAGAAACTCTGGTCTATTTTCTGCTCTCTCTCTCTCCCTCTCACCCTCTCGGTTCATCGGCGCCGAAGAAAAGAAAAAACAGCAGGGCTATTTTTTTCCATCCTCCTCTCCAGGCGGTGCGGCACCGGTAGAAACAGCGGGCTGTTTCTATTCTCCTCCACGCGTGAAGCGCAGGGAAGCCAGCCATGCATGGGTTTGCATGCAAAAGCGGTGGGAGAAAACAAGCTGTTTTCTCCATGCAACATGTTGCGCCAATGGCTTTGCATGCAAAACCGGTGAAAGAAAACAACCCTGTTTTCTCCATGCAACATGCAACTTAATTAAGTTGCATGTTTTGGCTTTCGGTGAATGCAACTTAATTATTCTCCTCTTGGGATTGAATTATGGTGCAAATAAAAGTTGCCACGCAACTTTCAGCTCTTGAGCGCAGCTTTTGATCCTGGAACAATAAAAGTTGCTCACGCAACTCTTATTCAGGAGCAAGAAAAGTTGCAAGGCTCAAGGGCGGTGGACATTGCTCAAGGTAGCCATGTTACTCACGCAACTTGACTTAAAATAGCAAAGTGACTTAAAATAGCAAAGTTGTTTTGCTCAGGGTTCGCATTCACGTTAGAGAAGAAGGCATGCCGTTGGAATTGATGTGGAGATGAGGACGAGCTACTGTGGTCAGCAACTCAAAGTTCGGATGCCGACGGGGAGGAAAGAAGTAGTTGGGTTTGTGTTTGGATTATCTCCTTGGAGTGGCCGACAGCATCCCTTTGGTTAGGGATTGGTTGGTGTAAGGAGAAGAGATCGACTTGGTGACCACGAGTCTTGGTAGATCGTCGCCCACACGAAAGATAACGGAAGGTATATTCTTCCTTGGCTCCTTTCGTTCTTATTTGTGCTTTATTCATTTGCCTCGTCATTTTATGTTAGTTTATTATTTTGATTTTATATCATAGCCAATAATTTATTAACTGGACCCCGACCATAAACACAAAGCCGGCGATCCACTCGTCGCCTCTTCCGCGGTCGAACGGTCAAGCAAATTACAAGGCCAATTTTTGTAATTGGCCGAGTTGTAATTTGAATCGTTCGATATGGCACGAGATGGTCGTAGGGAGATGGGTCTCCACTCAGATTAAATTTTTAATTCGTAGATGAGGAGAGGTCTCTCGGATCGACTGAGTATTCACTTAGGAAACCCGCCAAGTCATATCCAACAGCTCACAACCGAGATGGATTTGGGCAAACCATCGGGATGGTTGTAGTGTAATTTGGTGTTTGTTTATCTTGACAATAGAATTACACTAGTACACTTTGTGTGTATTGAGCAGGACCGACATAGAGGTGATTCAATTTATACTAACTTTATGTTGGTGTCGGAAGCACCAAAGTCAAACATGTGTTTTGATAATGGAAAAGGGTTCAGAAGATCAGGTTTTATTGTGATCTAACAATGCTACTCAAGTGTGCAGGAAAAGTCCTAGGTACACTAGGCATGAAGTCATGGTTCTAAGAATTGAGCAATAAGTCCTGGCCGCAGACTGGGCACCTAAGTCCTGACATAAGATTGGGCAATAAGTCCTGGTCATGGACCGGGCACCAAAGACCTGGTGAGTGAAGCTGGGCAATAAGTCCTAGTCGTGGACTGGACACCGAAGACCTGGTGAGTGAAGTTGGGCAATAAGTCCTGGTCGCGGACTGGGCACGAAGACCTGATCTGGGGGATTGGACAAAAGTCCAACCGGAGGAGCCGGTTGGCAAATAGGTAAACTCTCTTAAGAGGAGTAGGTGAGGACGCGTTCCCCGTAGGAGGGAACATTAGGCGTTGGTTAGACCTAGGCTTCCATTTTGGAAGCCCAAAGTCAGAACCAAGATAGCTCATGCTGTTAATCATGCTTAAATGATATTATATTGTTTATTATTTGTGTTTTGGGACTAACCCTGGTTGCAGAAACGAAGGGTGAAAGTTTCTACTCCCAGGCGCCTCAATGGTGTCAGGCGCCTGTTTGACCAGGCGCTTGTGTTAATACAGGCACTCCAAACAAGGGTGTTTCCAAGCAATCGAAGCAAGTTGCCACATCATCAATTCAGGCGCTTGTGTTCATACAGGCGCCCCAGTCAGCTCAGGCACCCCAGTTGAAGGGATAAGCGCTGGCCAAGTCTGCGGATTGAGTTTTGCGCAGAATGGGCCACGTGTCAGGCGCTCTGCTCCAAACCCCAGTTAAAGGGGTTCACCCCCTTGGCTTCAAACACAACTTTTTCTACACATTCCTTCAAGTGCTCTGCTCCAAACGCTTCGTGCTCAAGACTCAAGCGCCAACGACGACCCGTGGCTCCGACATTCAAATTTCTCCGGTCATCGGTATAATCTTTTTATTAAAGTGTTGTATTTTAATTCTATATTCGAACTTCAAGTTGTAATAATTTTACGCAATATAGAATTGCCTATCGTAAACGGTCAAGGACCGTGGGCCTTGGAGTAGGAGCCGACCGCGACTCCGAACCAAGTAAAACAAACGTGTTAGCATTGATTTGTTTTTCCGCTGCGCAATTACTCTAAGTTTTCCAAAAAATTGTCAATCGATATTCACCCCCCCTCTATAAATTCAAACTGATCCCTCAAGTGGTATCAGAGCGGGTGGCTCAAACTTGGTGCAACCACGAGTTGAGCATTTTTTTCAAATTTTTTGAATTTTAATATTTTTTTCGTTCGTAATTTTTTCGTTAATCGAGGTTGGTGCAACACCACTCGATTTTTTTTATTACTCTTTTCTGCCGCACCACTAATCCAAGACTTAGTCTTGGAACAAGTTTTTTGTAAATTTTTTCCAGTTTAAATTTAAATGGCCAATCAAGAGTGGAACAGTGCCTGTCCACCTCTTTTCTCTGGCGAGAACTTCAGAGGTTGAAAAAATCAAATGGAATCTCACCTGAAGGCCCATATGGATATATGGATGATAATCCAAATGGGATTCATCTTTCCCAAAGAAGTTGGATCATCAACCGCATGGGATAAATTGGATGAACCAACGCTCAACAAGATTGAGACAGATGCCAAAGCAACTGTGATCCTTCAGTGTGGCCTAACCAATGAACAACTCAGACTAGTCGGACATTTTGAATGCGCTAAAGAAATTTGGCAAAAGCTGATCAATCTACATCAAGAAAGCTCAGATGAAGAAGAAGGTCTGGTAAGCTATCTAGCATTCTCGGCTCAAGCACAAGTAGCGGAGACAGAATCGATACCCGATCTCGAAATCAACTCCAAACCAAAACCAGAAGATGAGTCTGCCGAGATAGAATCCGCACTCGACTTCGAAATCGACTTTGGAATAGGATCAGAAGATGAGTTTGACGAGACAGAATCCGTAGCCGACTTCGAAATCGAACCGAAATCAGAAGATGAGTCCGCCGAGACAAAATCAGTATCCAATTTTGAATTCTTTTCAGAATTACAATTAAATGAGCAAATTGATACTGCAATGGTCGAGGAAAGTATAGTTTCTATTGCAGAGAAAACTTCAAGAGAACCATAGAAGAATAAACCACAACCAATATCTGAGTCCGACTCAGACTCGGAGTCAGACGATAATAAAACAAAACTGGTTCATTGGGCTCGTGACTAGTACAAGATGTTGAAGAACCGAACAAGCAAAAGGAAGATGACAAAAATCAAGGGGGAGACTTCCAACAAGGATCCAAAAGGCAACATTGTAAATTCAAATTTTAAAAGCCATATAGTATGTTACAAATGCAGGGTGAAGGGATGTAACGCCCCAAAATTCCCATTGTTAGTTCTTAAAGTCCTTAGAATTATTTAAAAAAATAGTTTAGAAATATTCTAGATATTTTTAGGAATTTTTAGAATATTTTTATGGAATTTTCCGAGTCCGTTTAGTATTTTTGGAAAAAGAAAAGAAAAAAAAATAAAAAGGAAAAACCACGTAAGGGCAGCCGGAGTTCGAACCCGCGACCAGCACGAAACCAGAAACGCGGGCGACCAGCTGGGCTAGGGTATCAAGCACAGCAAAGGAAGGAGAGACCTATATTTAAGGTGTAGTTAGGTTAATCTGCCCCATAAGTATAAATAGGTAATTAAAGAGAGAAGTTTTATTTTCTCTCCTCTCCAAACCCTCACGCCGACCCCTCCTCTTCTGGGCGAAACTACACCAAGCTCTAGGGGGCCGGTCAAGGCTCTTCTCCAAGAGATCTTCTAATATTTGGAATCCCCGCGACGAGAGGAACGCGTAGGTGCGAAGAATTCTCCGAGATCTCAAGTTTCTTCCGAGTCCTAGACGTCAATCTTGGTTGTAAGTCCAAGATATCAATGTAAGTACTGCTCACCTGCAGTAAGAGGCGGTTTTTCCGCAAGAATTTCCCTTAAAAGTTTTTAAAAGAGATATTTCCTTTTTGTTTATGCTTTTGCATGTGATCTTAGTTCATTATATGCTTGTATAAGTTTGATAAAGCACCCTATGTGAGATTAGGGGCTAAGAAAGTTATGAGAAAAGAAAAGAGAAGATAAAGATAAGAAAAGAAAAGGCCAAGGCCTTAAGAAATCCCCAAAAGTCAAGACTTAGGGATTTTAGCACGCAAGGTGCTCGAGAAAATGCCAAGGCATTTACAGATAAGAAAGAAAAGAAAGAAAAACTATTTTATTTTCTAAGGCCAGTACCCGGCGTCCAAGGGCGTCGTTAAAGAAATCCAGGTGTCCAATTCCAAGGTCTTGGCCCTGGTAGACCAAGGTCTGCTCTATTAGGATTGGTGGCTCGCTACCCCAACCTTTTAGGGAACGCGCATGAGATGGTACTTACGTCTTCAGTGGATCCAAGTGATTATTATTTTTAAGTATATGCTTTAGCAAAGTTTCCTAAAGTTTCAGAAAGTTTTCAAAAGTTAAAGAATAGCTAAAGTTTCAAGTTGAGCCAAGAAAAGTAAATTGAGATTTATTATTGCTTGAGTATGCATGTTTTGAGCTATACATGTTCTTAGTTTTCTTTCAAGCATATTAGTATCTCATATGATGTTCAGTTTGATCTAGAAGCATGCTTGCATATTTCGAGTTTTATTTGTGAGCTAGATAGTACTTACTAAGCTTTATGCTTATAGATGCATTTCCTCTTATTGCAGATAAAGGTAAAGGCAAGCAATTCTGAAGGAAGACGACGAGGCGGTGCTGAGTAGAGTGTGTGTGGTGGCTGATTATGGAGAGATCTTTGAGACGAGACAATTTAGTTATTTGAATTGCAATGTTTAAGTTTATTCAAATTTCAAGTTCTTGCTTATGGAGATTATAGAGTATTTGAGTTTTGGATAGTTTTACATGCTCAATTTCTTAGAGTAAAGATTCCATGTCATTTCATTTAGCATACATATCCTTATGTTTGCATTGGATGAGTAGAAGTGTAAGTAGTTAGAGATATTGATACTTTGTTAGAGAAAAAGGTGTTTGTGCCAAGATAGTATCAATTTCCCCTTTGAATCAAGTTTTTATTGCTTAAAAATGTTTAGAAAAGTTGCAATCACATTTCATAATGCATTAGCAAGGTTGTAGAACATGTATTTGGCGTTATGAATGCATAGGAGTCAAGGTTGGTACAAACTCTATTGTTAAAGTTTATATAAACTTGTTTAGTTTATTTTCTTCCATAAAAGTCCTAAATTCAAGTTTATGGATTCGTTTGATTGGCTAAATTGTTTAGGAAACTGACATAGAGTATAGAAATGGTGTCGTAGTTTGATATGGCTCGAAACTGAATGAATGGTGGACTTAAGAAGCAAGAGCCGAAAACCTGTAATTCTGATTACAGGCATACCAGTCGACTGCTACGTCACCAGTCGACTGGTACGGGCAGTTTAAGTTGGGTGAGGCTTGATCAATAAGTATCAACTACGAGTTTTGAGAAGGAAAGTGTGATACGGTATCATGCATGACTACTTAAATTAGAATATCATTCTTAGATGAATTCAAAAGTTTTAAAAAAAAAGATTTCCGCAATTTTTAGTCGTGTATAAAAGTTGAGAAGTAGAGAAAAGTAACGATCCGTCTAAGGTAGGAGAAGGCGGGTCGCTACAAGGGACACTACCAAGACCAGTGTCCTACTCACAAGAGTCGGTCTTCTCCATCAAATATAAAAGAAACCCCCAAGGATACTGGACAAACAATTGAGAAAAGTAAATTTACATTATTTGAAAATCTAGTATTTACCTCAAATAACGTGATTGAATCATATAGATTAGTTAAGGTAAATTTCAGAAAACTAGAACAAGAAAATGAAACTCTGAAATGTAAGGTTAATATGCTAGAAAATTTAATTCACAATCTTGCTGATTTCGAAAATCCGGAGTATTACTCCAATTATGACGTTACTTAGATATTTTGTCCTTATTGCCTGTTTATTTTTGTAGTTTTGTTATTATGCTTAGAATTAGGAATGGTTAGTTTAAGGACAAAAGATTTACTTGAAACTTGAACAACAAAGTATTAGGCAGAGGTGAGATGATAGTACGTTAGGGAAGCCTTTCTAATAACGTCATGTAAGGTAAGGCGTACCCTACTTGGTCTGTTTAGCCTGGTGGAACTAGCCGAAGCTACCGATCCAAAACCTAAGCTAGTTAGACCAAAATTTTTCAAGAAGTAATTTGAAAATGAATTTTCGATAAAAGGCTTTGTCAAGGAAAGGGTTGTTGCTCCAATAAGACTACGGCCAAAGAAGGCCTCTGTGGCTTGCCAAGACGTGGAAGCCGATTATCGAAACTCAAATTCAATTTACTATTTGATAAATTTGAATCTAACACAAGTTTTAATTAAATCTTAGATTTAACATTAATTCAAAGATAAAAATAAAACATCTCACAAAACAGATAAGGAAACCTATTTTGTCACGTAGAACTGGGTGAGATGTCTAGAACCTAATAATGTAGTTCAATTTTTTAAAATCAACTCAAATTATTTTTTTCAAAATTAATTCAAATTGTTTTTATAACACATCAAACTAAGTCTTGATTGAATTATACTAAGATCTAGGACTTGATTAGGTCAATTATTGATTGGTCAAACCAAGTCAACGCAGTCAACCCTGGTCAACACTAAGGCACTTAGATAGAGGTAGACGGTGTCAAGTTCAGGGGGAGTCTAAGAAAAAGGAAAATTTTATGATAATTATTTTTTAAAATTTCTGAACATTTCAAAATATTTTCATACATTGCATTTTCAGAATCTTTTTGAAAACATAAGAATTTTCTCCTTAAAATACTATCATTTTAAAGTCATTTTTGTAAAAAAACACTTTCAAAAACTTACTTTTTTTAGAATCACTTTTGAAAATAATATTTACTTGAGTTTGAAGAATTTCCAGGACACTTAGCGAAATGTCGTTGTACTCAACAAGGTTTCCTAAGGTTGTGTCAGACTGGAAAAGAAACCAAAACAAGTAAAATATTATATTTTCAAAAGTATTAATATTTTTCAAAAGTACTAACATTTTTCAAAAAATATTATATTTTCAAAAGTACTAATATCTTTCAAAGTACTAATATCTTTCAAAGTATAAATATTTTTCAAAGTACAAAGCGTATCAAAATATAATGCACTATATTTCTCTAAGTGAAACTTTTTAAAGTGCATAATTTTTTTTTTGTGAAAATCTTTTATAAGTGCATGTTTTGTGAAAATCTTTTCTAAATGAAATATTTTTTAGGCAATATTAAGTTCAAAATATTTTTCTAAAAGTACAAGTGCACAAAACTTTTCAAAGTATAATTTTTTTGGTGCAATTTAAGTACTTAATTTTTTTTCTTTTTCAAACAAAAAGGGAAAAGGTTCGAAAAGTGTTTTATCAAAAATGATATGCTTTCAAAGAATTATACTAAGTACTTTCCAAAGGAAAAGAATTTTTTTGGTGAGATTCATAGATCAAATTCAATTTAGTGGGATCTTTCACTCACATTTTTTCCATCAAGAACGCTTTATGAAACTGTTTGACCCCCAAATTTGGAGTATCCTACTTTCACGAGATTCACAGGGTTCAACAAGCAATCGATATTTCATGATCAAAGGTGTAGTACTGCTTGTAGTAGCGGTCCTTATATCTCATATTAACAATCGAAAGATGATCGAAAGCAAAAAATCTTTATTTGATGGGGCTTCTTCCTATACCTATGAATTCCATAGGACCCGAACAAGTTTAGATTAATTGGTTTGGTCATGTTTCTTACTTGAATTCACTAGAGTTGGTTCAATATGGATTTACAATTTCTTTTAACTAGCTCTAATTCGAAATTGACTTGCAATAGGTTTTTATCAATATTTTTTGATATATGGCAAAGGGGGAGAGAAAAAAGGAGAGTAAAAATTTTCTAATTTTTCAAATTTTTATCTTTTTCCAAAAAGTAAAGTTGAATTTCAGTGCAGATGTTGTCTTCAAAAGATATATTTTACTTAAGTGTACAAAATGGTCAAAGCAATTTTTTCTAAGTAAAATGGTCTTAAAATCTTTTTAACTTTTTTAAGTTGAATTTTTATGTGCTCAAATTTTTTAAGTAAATTTTTTTTTTCCAAAGTGCATTTGTCTAAGTAATTTTTTAAGTGCATTTTCTTTAAGAAAAATCTTTTGCAAATGCATCTTTATAAGCAAAAGTTTCCTAAGTAATTTTCTAAGCAAAATGTTTAAGTGCACAAAATCTTTCAAGTAGAATACTTTTCGAAGTGCACAAAATTTTTCTCTAAGTGAAAATTTTCAAGTGAAATCTTTTTGCAAAATTTAGCTAAGTGAATTTTCCTAAGTAAAATTTTATTAAGAGAAATTTTTTCAAGTGAAATTGTCTTTGGTTTGCAAAAATTGGCTTAATTGGAAAATTTTCTAAGTATAAATTTTGTGCAAAAATTGGCTTAAAATGATTTTTTTTTCTAAGTAAAAAGTTTGCACAAAAATTTGGTTAAGTGGAATTTTTTTTGCAAAGCTTTTTTTTTGTTAAGTGAAATTTTTCTAAAGTAAAATTTGGGCTTGCAAACCTTTTCTAAAAACTGTGTTAAGTGTAAAATTTTTTTTGACAAATACTTTGCTTTATTTTTGAAAACACTTAGTCAAAATTTTAAAACACTGTGACTTTTTGAAACTACATATTATTAAGAGCTTCAGGGGGAGAATATCTATTTCAAGGGGAGAATATCTATTTCAGGGGGAGAATAGTAAATGTTTCTTGTAATCTCCTTGATAAACATGCTTGTTATTTTAAACATGTTTGTGTGCTTTAATGGTTTAAACTTAACTTTTTGAACCTGGTTGTCATAAATCAAAAAGGGAGAGATTGTTGCTGCCGGAAGCACCAAAGTCAAATGTTTTGATAATGGCAAAGGGTTCAGAAGTTAAGGTTTTATTGTGATCTAACAATGCTACTCAAGTGTGCAGGAAAAGTCCTAGGTACACTAGGCACGAAGTCCTGGTTTAAAGAATTGGGCAATAAGTCCTGGCCGCGGACTGGGCACCTATGTCCTGACATAAGGTTGAGCAATAAGTTCTGGTCGTCGACTGGGCACCGAAGACCTAGTGAGTGAAGTTGGGCAATAAGTCCTGGTCGTGGACTCGGCACCGAAGATCTAGTGAGTGAAGCTGGGCAATAAGTCCTGGTCGCGGACTCGGCACCGAAGATCTAGTGAGTGAAGCTGGGCAATAAGTCCTGGTCGCGGACTGGGCACGAAGACTTGATCTGGGGGATTGGGCAAAAGTCCAATCGGAGGAGCCGGTTGGCAAATAGGTAAACCCTCTTAAGAGGAGTAGGTGAGGACGCGTTCCTCGTAGGAGGGAACATTAGGCGTTGGTTCGACCTAGGTTTCCATTTTGGAAGCCCAAAGTCAGAACCAAGACAGCTCATGCTGTTAATCATGCTTAAATGATATTATATTGTTTATTATTTGTGTTTTGGGACTAACCCTGGTTGCAGAAACGAAGGGTGAATGTTTTCTACTCCCAGGCGCCTCAATGGTGTCAGGCGCCTGTTTAACCAGGCGCTTGTGTTAATACAGGCACCCCAAACAAGGGTGTTTCCAAGCCAATAGAAGCAAGCTGCCACATCATCAATTCAGGCGCCTGTGTTCATACAGGCACCCCAGTCAGCTCAGGCGCCCCAGTTGAAGGGATAAGCGCTGGCCAAGTCTGTGGATTGAGTTTTGCGCAGAATGGGCCACGTGTCAGGCGCCCCCTTCAACACAGGCGCCCTAGTGACTGCTATATAAAGGGGTTCACCCCCTTGGCTTCAAACATAACTTTTTCTATGCATTCCTTCAAGCGCTCTGCTCCAAATGCTCCGTGCTCAAGACTCAAGCGCCAACGACGACCCATGGCTCCGACATTCAAATTTCTCCGGTCATCGGTATAATCTTTTTATTAAAGTGTTGTATTTTAATTCTATATTCGAACTTCAAATTGTAATAATTTTATGCAATATAGAATTGCCCGTCGTAAACGGTCATGGACCGTGGGTCTTGGAGTAGGAGTCGATCGCGACTCCGAACTAAGTAAAACAAACGTGTTAGCATTGATTTATTTTTCCGCTGCGCAATTACTCTAAGTTTTCCGAAAAATTATCGATCGATATTCACCCCTCCCCCTCTCTATCGATTCAAACCGATCCGACACTTTATAATTGAATCAGACCTCAGTTATTATGCAGTACATGCTCTTAATCCCGATATAATAACGGGCACATGTACTTAATATTTATTTCTTTGATTTATCAATGGGCGAGATTTATGTGTTAAATCGATAGGCCCGGTAAGTTGGGAAATAATATTATTTACATGGTGTGTCGTTGATTATAGAAGGAAACCGTGTCCTAGTTAGTCAGGTTGATGATGTCCCCTTCAGGAGCTCATAAGGTTCTATTGGTGCAAGAAGCATCAGTGATGTCCTTGTCTAAGTGTTTCAATGTTTAACAATATGCTTAAGTTAGTGATACATTGAACAAGGAAGCGTTAGTCAAGAAAGGAGTGAAGAAAAGTCCTTGTTAACCTAGGCAATTAGTCCTGGTTCGAAGAATTGGGCACTAAGTCCTGATCATGGATTGAGCACTAAGTCCTGACCGAGGGCTGGGCACCTAAGACCTGACCGAGGGTTGGGCACGATGTCCTGGTTCGTGGAATTGGGCAATAAGTCCTGGTCGAGGGCTAGGCACCGAAGTCCTGATGAGTGAAGTTGGGCAATAAGTCCTGGTTGTGGACTGGGCACGAAGTCATGGTGAGTGAAGCTGAGCAAAAGTCTTGGTAAGTGAAGCTGGGCAATAAGTCCTGGTCGTGGACTGGGCACAAAGTCCTGGTCATGGACTGGGCACGAAGGCCTGGTCAAAAGATTGGGCAAAAGTCCTGGTGTGTAAAGCTGGGCAAAAGTCCAACCGGATGGGCCGGGTGGCAATCGTCTCCTGAAAGGAGTAGGTGAAAGGCGCATTCCCCGGGAAGGGAACATCGGCGTCAGTTCGACCTAGGGTTTCGCAGGAAATCCGAAGTCAAAACCACTCGTTAAGGCTAAGATCATATATGTGTTTGTTTTGTGTTTGTATATCTTGCAAGTACCTAGAATTGAAGGCAAAGCAGGTAAACAAACGCACAAAGAGGCTGAAACACTGCATCTTGGGCGCCCCCATTAAGTCAGTCGCCTGAATGAATCAGGCGCCTCCTTTAACACAAGCGCCCAATAAGGCAGGTTTATCAGCTTTGCGAGTTCAGCGCGAGGATGAGCTTTGACCAAGGTTTGTGAGGCGCCCCATAGTATCACGGGCGCCCTAGACAAAGGTATAAAAGGGGCTTCAACCCCTCAACTCAGTACAACAATTCCAAGATCATTCTGAGCTTTCCAAGTGGCGACAAAGTGCTAAAGACGAAGCTCTGCGACCAAGGAGGCTCCGGGAGGAAGTGCGCGGCACTTCAGTGTTCTAGATTGGCCGAGTCTTCGACCTTTTTGTTTGGTTTGAATTTACATTCTGCACTTATTTTTCTCTATCTTTTTTATTGTAAATTGTGCACTGTAAGATGGGTTTCTCCGCCTCCGAAAAGTCCGGAAAGGAGACCATTAGTGGACGGGCGTTTTCTGTGCTTAGGCCTTAGACGTACTGACCCTGGGGGGTTGGGAACCAAGTAAAAAATCCCGTGTGCACTTTGCTGTTTGTTTGTTCTTTCTATTTTCCATTGCTACTAACTCTATATCTAGAACGAACCTCGAAAGTCTACGAAAGACGAGTTTCCGCAAGTATTTTTTAAAGTCGATATTCACCCTCCCTATCGACGGCACCGGTCCCCACAGGTTCATCATGTTAAATGCTGCAGGTGGACTTGGTCCGACATGATGATAAGGTTGAGTGGTACTACTCAAGGAGTTAAATGTTAATTAATTAAATTGTCAGTAATTTAATTAATTAACGGGCATTCGATATTTTAAACACGGGGAGATACTTGTACTCATAATATGTGGAGCGTATATTTAAATATGGGGGTTGGTGAGGTAAATCAATGAGGATCCTTTAGTGAAATAGATCTTCATTAATGGATCAGGCCTTGATCCATTGGGTGGCCAAGACCCAACTCCTCCTCATAGTCCCTATTGTAGCCTATATATACCTTATGGAAAAATTAGTTTTTTCTTATTTATTGCTTTTAGTTTATATGCTTGTCATGTATGCATGAAAATTCCTCGATTATAAATAACTAAGTGGGAGAGGGACTCTAAGAGTCTCATGGCCTCCATTACTAATTTGACATGTGATGCGAGCAAGCTTGCGCGTTGGCTCTAAGTGCCTTCCTCCCTATCGGATGAGCTTATTCTGCGGATCACTAGGTCTGACATGATTATAAGAAATTATTGAGGAGTGTGTGATTTTTCCCATCGGATGACACATAATCCGAGATAATTTTCTTAGTATCGTGTAATGGTAAACACTTAGATGCAAATAATAGTATCCTCCCCATCGGAGTCACTGCTATTATTTGTAGGGCCGAAGAGGAACCAACTATTAATTTTATTTGTCAAAAGTTAGGTTGACAAGATAATAAAATTAATGGATAAAACCTCCTTTTACAAATGCAGAATTTGTATACGTCCACACTATCGTGGCATGCGATATTCTCGGTGTTTGAGGTGTTGGTTGATTTTAAAATGTATTGTTTAAGGAATCAATATTTTTTGAAATCTAAAGTTTGTGATCGTTGTGATTCTCAGGAAATTTCAAAATGGCTTTCAACCCACTTGTTTTAAAAGAAAATGAACTTACTGCCCCTAACTATAATGATTGGAAATCGAACCTGGACATTGTCTTGATTGCCGAGGAATCCAAATGTGTACTTTTCGAGTTCTGTCCTGAAAATCCTAGCATGAATTATGATGAAGAGGAGAAGAAACGTTTTAGGCAATGGATAAAAGTAGACGAGATGGCGCAGTGTCACAATTTGGCTTCTATGTCAAATGTGCAGCAACATAAACATCAGACTTCTTCCACTACTTATGATATGATGTTCAAATCTCAAAGAACTCTTCAGACATCATAATCGAGCTGCTAGGCAAGAGGCCATGAGGAGCTTGATGATGACCACCATGATTGAGGGTATGCCCGTAAGGGAACATGTTCTCAAAATGATGGCTCGGTTAAATGAGATGGAAATCCTACGAACAGAGATCGATAGGGAAACTCAGGTCGATATCATTCTCCAATCTCTACCAAGGAGTTTGAGCAGTTTTGCCTAAGCTACAATATGAACAAACGTACATATTCGTTGGCGGAACTTCTGATAGAACTCCAGGCGACAAAAGGGTTTTCTCCTCAGAGTGCACATGCTTTCATTGCTTAGAAGATTTCTACTTCTAAACCGAAAGGTAAGAAGAAGAAGAAACAAGCTGGGGCAAAAAAGTAGCTGGATTACAGGGACCTCAGGATGGCGTGAAGAAGCCGAAAGGCAAGTACTTTACGTGCAAACAAACTAGACATTGGAAGGCGAATTGTCCCCACCGTCAGAAGAATAATCAAGGTATATCTTTTTGTTTGGTCGTTGAAACATGTTTAGCGGTGTTATCTACCGATACCTAGTGTGTAGATACGGGAGCCACTGATCATGTCTGTAATTCTTTGCAGAGGTTCCAGGAAACCCGACAACTAGCTGATGGAGGGATTACCATTTACATGGGCAATGCTACGGAGGTGGCGGCTATTGCAGTGGGAGACGTTTATTTGTCATTTAATAGAAATAAAGTTTTGGTTTTGAGAAATTGTCTTTATGTACTTACATTTAGAAAGAACCTTATTTCAGTTTTTAAAATAATAAAGGATGAGTATTCTATTTCTTTTAATGACAGAGGTGTTATAAAAAGGAATAGAGAGATTATCTATTCAGGTGCGTTGATTGGCAATTTGTATACTCTTGAACCAAAAACTCCCACGATGCAAATAGAAGTAAATAACTCATCGTCTAACCATAAGAGAAAAAAACCTTCAAAGATAAACCAAACATATCTTTGGCATCTAAGACTTGGTCATATTAACTTTAGTAGGATTCAAAGGTTGATAGCCGATGGGCCCTTGGGTTCATTGGTGGTGGAAGACTTTCCAACCTGTGAATCTTGCTTGGAAGGTATGATGACAAAGAGGTCTTTCAAGGCCAAGGGGTATAGAGCCAAAGATGTGTTGGAATTGGTTCATTCTGATTTGTGTGGTCCTATGTCTATCCAGGCTAGAGGTGGCTTTGAATATTTCATCTCTTTTATAGATGATTATTCAAGGTATGGATACATTTACTTGATGTATCGCAAGTCTGAATGCTTTGATAAGTTCAAAGAATTTAAGACTGATGTGGAGAAACATCAAAGTAAAGTATCAAGACACTACGATCTGATCGTGATGGTGAGTACCTCTTGGGAGAGTTTAGGACTTACTTATCAGAGGTTGTGATTCAGTCCCAATTGTCTGCACCCGGTACGCCCCAACAGAACGGTGTAGTAGAGCGAAGGAATAAGACTCTTATGGAGATGGTTAGATCGATGATTAGTTACTCGGAGTTGCCAAATTCGTTCTGGGGATATGCTCTGAAAACGACAGTGTACATATTGAACTTGGTACCATTTAAGTCAGTACCCTCTACTCCTATAAAATTGTGGACTGGGCGAAAGCCTAGTCTACGATATATTCGGATTTGGGATAGTCCAGCACATGTGCTGAAGGGAGATGTTGATAAGTTGAAATCTCGTACAGAAGTACGCTTGTTCGTAGGCTATCCTAGAGGAATGAAAAGCGGTTTATTCTATAGTCCTAAAAATCGGAGGGTGATCGTTAGCACGAATGCCCGATTTTTAGATGAAGACTATGTGATGAACCATAAACCCATGAGTAGAATTATTCTTGAGGAATTAATAGGGGAAGTTCCGACTTTAGTACCAATGGTACAAGAGGACATACCACAAGTAACTGCACCGCGTGTCACAGAAGATATACAGGTGGTACATCGTCATAGTGGGAGAGTTGTTAGACAACCTGAGAGATTCATGTTCTTGGGGGAGTCTTCGGACTTGGTCCTTGGTGAATATGAACCTAATCCCTGGACCTATGACGAGGCACTCCAAGATAAAGATGCGGTATCTTGGCAAAGGGCAATGAATTCTGAGATAGAATCTATGAATTCTAATCATGTCTGGGAACTAGTAGAACCGCCCAATGATGTAAAAGCCATTGGATGCAAGTGGATCTATAAGAGAAAGAGAGGATCAGACGAGAAGGTTGAGACGTTTAAAGCTAGGTTTGTTGCGAAAGGGTATACTCAGAAAGAGGGTATCGATTATGAGGAGACCTTTTCGCCAGTAGTTATGCTTAATGTTGGTGCCGAAAGCACCAAAGTCAAACCTTTGTTTTGATAATGGCAAAGGGTTCAGAAGTTAAGATTTGGTTGTGATCTAACAAGCTGATTAAGTGTGCAGGAAAGTCCTAGGTACACTAGGCACTAAGTCCTGGTTCATTGAATTAGGCACTAAGTCCTGGCCACGGGCTGGGCAACTAAGTCCTGACCTAAAGTTGGGCAATAAGACCTGGTGAGTGAAGCTGGGCGCTAAGACCTGTTCAAGGACTGGGCACCGAAGACCTGGTGAGTGAAGCTGGACACCAAAGACCTGGTGAGTGAAGCTGGGCACGAAGACCTGATCGCGGATTGGGCACGAAGACCTGGTGAGTGTAGCTGGGCAAAAGTCCAACCGGAGGAGCCGGTTGGCAAAAAGGTAAATTCTCCCAAGAGGAGTAGGTGAGGACACGTTCCCCGTAGGAGGGAACATTAGGCGTCGGTTGATAACTGTTGGATGGGGTGGACTGGCTAGAGGGGGTGAATAGACGGTTATGAAAAATAATGGAGATAGCACTCGTCTAAAAAAAACTTGGTTGCAACTGGAACATTGCTTCCAAGGCGGTTAATGCCCAAACAGAACTCCTTCAAGCGGAGAAGCCTTTACAGTTGTAGCACTGAAGACTTAGAGAGGTTACAATTCAATTGATGCTTTTCATTCTAAATTCTAAGCCTATTTATAGCCTAAGAGAATAAATCTGGATTGTTGATTGTTGAGGAATTTTCTCTTGGCCATTGATCCATGGATGTAATCTGGATGGTTGATCTTGGATGGGATTAACCTGCATCCATTGGATCTGATTAAAGGATAAGGTTTTATCCTTTATGAGATAAAGGAATTTTTATCTTCTGCTCGAGATTGCTATTGTAATCTCCAAGTAAGAATATCGGCAAGAACAAACTGTCTCCGACCTTTATCCCAACTGGTAAGCTTGGCAACCTCTGCTCTCGAGGTCTTGGGTTCAATTCCTCTTAGCAACAATTTAATCATTCTTTTTCCAGGCGACTAGCCTTTTGGTTCTTCTGCTCGCAACAGATAAATAACTTTATCATCTGCTCGCAACAACTTAATAACATCTCCTTCTTATCCCAGTCAGTAAGGCTGGTGATATATGCAGGCGAGGTTGCTGGTTCAAATCTTCACAGCAACAAATAAAATTCTTTTTGTTTCAGGTGCCTGGTTTGACTTGGTCAAACTGACTAATCTTTTGGTTCATCTTCTGGGTGATTTCCGGCCAACCGGAGTTAGGCTCACCCGAACCCGACTCCGGCCTTTCGCCCCTCGAGCATCCTTCCTCCCGGCTTCTCGTCCCTCGGACACCGTGTACGCCCTTCTCGTTCCACCGGCATACTCTTCCGCAGCTTCCGTGTCCCTTGGATTATACCGAGCCCGTCGGCTCACTTCCCCGCACAATCCTTCTCGTCCGCTACGTCTTACGCTCGACTTCCTCCGTACCTAAGCTCCTACACACTTAGCAGAGGGATTAAACATACCATGACCTAACTTAACCTGGTTGATCACATCAAAACATACCGGGGCACCAACAATAACTACCATTTTGTTACTCCAATTAGGC
This sequence comes from Boesenbergia rotunda, assembly GCA_024364735.1. Taxonomy (NCBI): domain Eukaryota; kingdom Viridiplantae; phylum Streptophyta; class Magnoliopsida; order Zingiberales; family Zingiberaceae; genus Boesenbergia; species Boesenbergia rotunda. The sequence goes on along the minus strand of JAGFNQ010000050.1, from coordinate 153,702 downwards.
TCTCAAATCCATGTTTTGATCCCTTTTCATATGCTTAAGTTTGCATTTACATTAGATTTCATGAAATCTTTCTATTTTGTCTTTGGATGAAATTCTTTCTATATTTGAGATATTTTGGCATTAATTTTGAATCTAATTTTGTAGGCTTCAAATGACCATGGACCTAGATCAAGATTGGATCAGACTTGAGCTCCTACTTGGCTTTGATCAAGGGAATCAAGAGGTGGATCAATATGGGTCGTCCGATCAAAAAACGGCTAGATCTGAGCCATCTATCATCTGTTGACCAATCAGAGCACAGGTTAGAGTTAATCTAGACCACAGATCATGATCTGAAGATTTGGTCTCAATCAGAGGTCATCCGCCGTTGGATCGAGTTTAAGAGGAACCTAAACCGTCCATTCAAAGATTAGAGCAATCTGAGCCATCCGTTGCAGATATGAATGATCCAAGCTGAGGAGGAGCAGATCATGACCCTTAATCAAGATCCGGAAGGTTTGGTTCAGATCTGAAGAGATCCAACCGTTGGATGACACGAAAAGAATCTCAGTCATTCAAATTTAAATGCAATTAGTTAAAACAGAAACTCCCTCTTCCGCTCGTGGTCGTCGCCAGATCGTGTCTCAGTTTTCTTCCGTTCGTCTTCGTTCTTCAATTCCGATTGCACGCAGCCACCCAAATCGAGTTCTTCTTTAGATTTCAATTCGTCAAGATCAGTTCCACAAGAGGTTCGCAATCGATTCATCTCTGGAAGCTCAGGCGAGGGTTTCACCGTGAGCTCGCTTCATCCGATCAATTCTTGCTTGATTCCCATTCTTCATCAATCGGAGCAAATCAGAGGGGTTCTCTGAGTTGATTCGAGGGTCCTTGAGCTACCACTTGCCATTCCAACCATCAAGGAAGAAGGGATCGGAGGAAGTTTCAGATTTCGCATCCAAGCTACGCCAACTGATCAAGGAGCTAATTTCTGTTCGATTCTCGAGCGAGGGGGTTCCGAGCTCGATCCTTGTGTGACAGCAAGGAGAAAATCTTGGTGAAGAACTTGAACTGGTGTCAATTAGCTGTAGATTTCATTTCTGTACTAAATTCTGTAACATTCCAGTCAGTTTCAAATCGTTTCAGAT
>JAGFNQ010000050.1:80492-152309 GCA_024364735.1 Boesenbergia rotunda | reverse complement strand
TCCATTTTGTTAGCCAAGGGTTTTTAGTTTATAAATATCTAAATTTGAGGCTCATCAGCGCCGTTGACGGGGACTAACTAGTTGAGTTTGTTTGATTTTTGCTTGCGTGCTTATTTCCATATCTTGTGATCTATTTCACTTGTTTCATTTTTTCTATATATTTGCTGCGATTTGTATTTGTTGTATGACCAGGTTTGCAGGTGATAATCTTGAGGAAATTGATCCTGAAATTGAGAGGACTTTCAGAGCAAGGAGGAACCAAGTCAGAGTTTCAGAGGCTATTGATATTCTTCCTACTCAGTCTATTTCTGCTCATTCAGGAAATCTTATGGTAGACCACTAGAAAACCATGATGGAACTTGCAGCACCTGATGATGCTTTCCAGTACTCATGCATTGCTTACCCAGAGCTCACTGGTGACTTTGAGTTGAGATCAAGACTTATCCATTTATTGTCTAAATTTCAAGGACAGTCTGGAGAGGATCCTAACAGACACTTGCATGAATTTCACGTAGTCTGCTCCACCATGAAGCCTCAGGGGATTTCAGAAGAGGATATTAAGCTGAGAGCATTTCCATTTTCTCTGACGGGAGCAGCTAATGATTGGTTCTATTATCTGCCTACTGGACATGTTTCTAGCTGGATTTCCATGAAGAAGGCATTCTTGGAGAAGTACTTTCGAGCCTCCAAAACAGCAATCATCGGAAAGAGTATTTGTGGTATACAACAAGTAGTGGGAGAGACTCTGTATGATTATTGGGAGAGATTTAACAAGTTATGCTCTAGTTGCCCACAGCACCATATCAGTGAGCAGCTCATTCAGTACTTCTATGAGGGTCTACTCCAGATGGATAGGATTATGATTAACGCTGCAGCTGGAGGAGCCCTAGTGAACGAAATGCCGGATTAGGCTAGGGAATTAATTTCAAACATGGCAGAAAATTTACAACAGTTTGGGAGTAGAGCTCTTTCCACTAGAGGAGTTAATGAGGTTCAGATGGTCTTTAATGAACAAAAGGATATTAGGAATCGTTGGTGGAGCTTACCTCGTTAGTGAAGCAAATGGCCTTAAACAATGTAAGCCAAAATCAAAATTTTCTGTACCTCCACCTTCAAGTCAAGTGATGAGGTTGTGTAGTATTTGCTCAAGCCAAGAACACAACTCAGATTTATGTCCTAACCTCCAATAGGATGAAACACTAGCGGCGTTGACTAGAGGGCAATTTCAAGCCAAGAATAACTCCTACTCATTTACTTACAATCCGGGTTGGAGGGATCATCCAAATTTGAAGTATGACAATTCTTTTTATCAACAAAACCCATCACAACAGTCATTTCAACAGCCTCAATCGAATTTCCAGCAAAATCAGTAAGGGCAGCCACAATTTCAGAGTTTTCAGCAACCAATTCATCCATTCCAGCCCCAATTCCAGCCAATTCATCAAAATCAGCAACCATTTCAAGGGAATCAGCAAGGGTTCCAAGGTAATCTGAATTATCAGCAACCATGTCAGTTTTCACCGCAAGGATTTCAACCATTCAATCAAAATTTCCAGCCCTCAAATCAGAGTTTTAAGCCTCAACAATTTCAGCCCTCACCACAACAATTCCAACCTCAAAACTAGAATTTTCAGAGCTACAATTCTCAACAATTCCAACCAAGTTCCCAGCCCACTTTTCAACAATTTCAAAAGCCATTTCAACCCTATAACGAGCCCCAACATCCCTATTTGTTGGTGCAGGAAGCACCATATCGAACCTTGTTTTGATATTGGCAAGGATTCAATGTTAAGTACTATTTTTGGTCTAATGTGTTCACTGAGTGTGTAGAAAGAAGTCCTGGCGAAGGGCTGCTGGGTACCTAGCGAAGGGCTGCTAGGCATCGAAACCCTAAGACCTGGCGAAGGGCTGCTAGGCACCTGGCGAAGGACAGCTAGGCATCAAAGACCTGGCGAAGGGCTGCTAGGCATCGAAGACCTGGCGAAGGGCTGCTAGGCATTGAAGACCTGGCGAAGGGCTGTTGGGCAAAAGTCCAACCGGATGAGCCGGTTGGCCAAAGGTAAACTCTCCTGAGAGGAGTAGGTGAGGGCGTGTTCCCCGTCAAGGGAACAGTAGGCGTCGGTTCGACCTAGGGTTCCATTTTGGGAGACCCGAAGTCAGAACTAAGACAACTACGACTGTAAAAATTAACCAATATTTTTGCTGTGTTTGTTGTGGAACTAACCTTGGATGCAGGGACCAAAGGAGTGTGTTTCTGCAGCTCAGAACGCCCCAAAGGAGAGGGGCATGTAGCTAGGCTAGGCGCCCGGGAGGTCCTGGGCGCCCAAGGTCAAAGCCAAACAGCAGTAAAGCAAGAAGCGCTTCGAATCAACACTGGGCTAGGCGCCCGGGAGGTCCTGAGCACCCATGATCAAAGCCAGAGATGAGTCAAAGCAAAATCTGCCACGAAGCCAGCGGACCCAGTCAACCTGGGCGCCCGGGAGGCCCCAGGCGCCCCAGTCAGCTCCAGAGCCGATTCGAAGGGGATAAGCGCTGACCAAGCTTCGGATAGAGGTTCTCGGATCTGAAGGCACGTGTCAGGCACCCCCCCGACGTCCCAGGCGCCCCCAGGAGCACTATAAAAGGTGCTCAACCCCTAAGGCTTCAACATCACTTTTTCCAACACCTCTAAGCTTTTCGTTCAAGTGCTCAAGTGCTCTGCTCTGGCAAACTCCGTTCTCGACATTCCAGCGCCAACGACGACCCTCTACTCCGAAGTACGATTCACATCAGGGCATCGGTAACGAAAAGTGTAATTCATTTACTTACTGCACTATTCTTGTATTAAATCTGTAAACCTTTGCACGAATATAGAATTGCCCGCAGTAAACGGTCAAGGACCGTGTGCCTTGGAGTAGGAGCCGACCGCGACTCCGAACCAAGTAAAAATACTTGTGTTCTCTGTGTGTTTTAATTCCGCTGCATTTTCTCTTTCTTATCCAAAAAGTTTTTCACGATATTCACCCCCCCTCTATCGTGTTTCTCGATCCAACAGTATGAACGTCTATCAACTTAACTCATTTCTATGGAATTTAATCAAGACAAATTGATTCCACCCTTTTTGTTAAAACCTTAGAAAAAGATATCTTCATTGCCCAAATCTATGTTGACGACATAATTTTCGGATCCACGAACTCAAACTTTTTAAAGGAATTTGTAAAAGTAATGGAAAATGAATTTGAAATGAGCTTAGTTGGTGAGCTCAATTTCTTCTTAGGACTGCAAATTAAGCAAACTAGGAATGATAATTATGTTCACCAATCCAAATATGCTAAGGAGTTAATAAAGAAATTTAAAATAGATAACTCCAAAAGTATAAGTACCCTATGACCACAAATGTCAAAATTGATAGTGACCTTAAAGGTAAACCTGTAGATCTTAAGCTATACCAAAGTATGATTGGAAGTCTACTTTACCTTACAGCTAGCAGACCTGATATCCCCACTACAAAAAAACACCCATATAGGAGTGGTTTTTTTTGACTTTCAAGAGCGATTATCAACCACTCCTACACTTTTACCAACGGTTTGAAACTCACTCCTCTTATTGTCGTCCCTATATCTTATAGTAACGGTTTTCTTAACCGTTGGCAAAACTTATAAAACCGCTCCTATTTTTACTTTGTAGGTACGGTTTGAAACCGATCTTACACATTATACATATAACAACGGTTTCAGACCGCTTCTGTAGTTATAAATTTAGGAACGGTTCAAACTGCTGCAAAACCCTTTAGGTGTTAGAATGATTTTAAATCGCTACTATACATCATGGATATAAGAGCGATTTTAAAATACTATTAATACTAGAAATTAAGGATCGGTTTTAAACCGCTCCTAAATATAGGAATAGGAGCACATCAAAACGCTATTAAAGCTTTAAATTTAGGAGGTGTTCAAACCATGATATTTAATATTTCAATCCACCAAATCAATATATAATATTATTAAACAATTATCCTCCAAAATAATAATAAAAGCACTCCAAATTCTAATATAAAATAACAGTCATAATGTTCCAAATTCAATAGTTACTAAAAGTACTAACATCAGACAAATACTTTTTTTTTCAAAATTCTATCTAATCTTTATCTGGCTCTGATACTGGAGGAGATCTATGACCACTTTCATGTGCATTTGATGGAGAACTTCTATGTTGCCGCATAATATCTGCCAAGATAGTTGTCATCTGAAAAATAAATTTGATTTAATATATCATGCTTCTATATAAGTATTTTTGAACATTAGTATTCAATATGTGACTACCTGTGTAGGTAATAATTCAGGCTCACGAGATCCCCCAGTAAATTTCAGATATCATACTTTGGATGACATTGGTAAAATTTTGAATCTGTTGTTCATGCATCTGCCTCATCCGCTCTATTTCTGCCTGTCTCTGTGCTTCCATATTTTTCATTTTTTTCTTCCATTTCTCGCAACTTATCATTAACATCAGAAGTAGGAAGATTATCTTGTCTAAAAATTATTCTTCGATTACACTGCTCTGGGAAAACTTGGCTAGGTAATACACCAACTCCTAAACATCGAACACGACCAGAATGCTCTGACCCAAATACCTCCCTGAATAAAAATATATAATTAATATTGTATAATATTTAGTAATTTTAATAAAAATGAAATTATAAATGGATACCGAAATGCATCTTCGTGTACTTCTGTTATTTGCGTTCCCTCAGGCTTGTCTCAGAGATGACGTTGCACAACTCTATTTAATTCATCCTAACACAAAAATTGTATCAATAAAATAAATAGCATATTGAAAAGTTAAAACAATTATTACCTCAACTCTTATTGCTTCATCATCAACAAGAGCACCTCCTTTTTTTTTTACTTTGTCGACTGAGAGGAAATAGTTCAATGCGAGTTGGCTTTCTACCATTTTCCTGAATCTAAGTACAAAAAAAATCATTTTAGATTGAATATGCAAATAATAATAGCTCGAATACATACAAATTGATATTAACATAACAAATTGATCAAATAAATACATACAAATTTGTCTTCCAATGATGGAATATTTGTTCGTCCTTGTGCATGAATCCCTCGTTTTTTACTTCCATTTTCTCGATTTATTTTTGATGTCCTCTGAAACAAAAAAAAAATTACAACAAATATATGCATACCAATATATAAAAAGTATCCAATATTATATAAAAAATTGATCAATCTTTTTAGCAGGGATGCTGGCATCTATAAGTAAGAAGACCAATACTAATGTTGCCCGGTCAAGAAAGTAGCTTTTGGTAAATTCGTTCCAGTTAACCCGCAGTTCCTGTGGCGTAGCTGCATATCTGCTCTAACATGTCTCAAGAATTAGAAACTGCAAGTGCTCATCACAGATAAGACCACCATAGAACCATGAGCTAAATTTTAACAAATTGATATCAAGTTGGTATCTAGATTAGGTAGAAAGTTTCTCACGTGAGAAAATGGCTATATTACCACTTATTTGCCATTCTGCTATCAGCATTGTTAAAAACAAAAAACAAATTTGAAGTTGTTATCTTGACCAGTCAGGCAGTCACCAAAAATAATTAAAAAAAAGCAATATTGTATCTTAATTCATATAAATAAACGAAGGATACACAACCAGCAAAGACGATTCGGAACACAATAGTATGACTGTATGAGGTTTGTAATAAAAAAAGAGACAGCGTTATTAGAGACATTACCCATAACCAGGCAGATCCACCAGAAACCAAGAATCGTTTATCCGAAAATGATTAATGCATTGAATTTTTCCTGAAATAAACAAGATTATACTTAGTTAGGATTGGAGGCGTGAGGGGTAGAGGGAGAAAGGGAAAAAAAATCTCTGCAAGTCACTCCAATATTCCAATTGACGAAATAGATCTGGAGAAAGGAAACTTTATAATCTGGACAGCATGAAATCACTATGATATAAATTCTAATCAAATAAAATCTAATGCACGACTATTGTTGCTTAAACTCTGAAAGAAAAAAAAATCCCAACTCCGAGACCCAAGTAACATGTCGCAAAGAAGTAACATCAACGAAAAGCATACCGGGCTTCTTGGAGGTGAGCGCGAGGCGCTTCCGCCTGACAATGGAATTAAGGAGGGACGACTTGCCAACGTTTGAGCGTCCAACTAGGGCAAACTCTGGGAGGCCGTCGGAGGGGCAGTCCTCGGTCTTGGTACTACTTTTGAAGAAATCAGCGGTGGGGATCTGAGCGTCATGGGCGTAGGGACCCAGCACGATGTTAGATCCTCGGAGCACCCTTGCACTAGCAGCCGCAGTGGCTCCGGCACGGTCCACTCCCGGCGGAAAGAAGAGCCTGTCGAATGGTATCTGTACCTGGGGAACCACTCCACCCTCCTCTACGATTCGGGGCGATATCGAGGAGTCAATTTCCAAGGGCGCGAACACGGCGACCTGCGCTTCGGTGGAGAAGGAGCACGAGCGGAGAAGGATGCGAGAGGGAGCCCTTTTCCCGGCGGAGAGGAGGAGACGAAAGGATCCAGAGGGAGGAGGGTAGCCGGAAACGAAAGGAAGGAGGAGGCGAGGGTGGAGAAGCATCGCGACGGTGGTGTTTGTGCCTGCGATTGTTGCGAGTGAAAGCTTGGTCGCCCTACCGCTCACTTGGCCCTAACCGATAAGGTCCAGATCTCTGCTGTGTACTAACACGAATTAGTATTCTCCAATGATATGTAGGGTTTCAATGATCAAAAAGACTGTTTTCTGTCTTGTATCTCAAATATGATTTAGACGGTAATAGCAAAATAATTTAGTAGAAAGATACAGAATGCTATAAAGATCAATATAGAGATTCATATTTTTCTAATTTGTATAAGCTACCCCGATTTATATAAATCGATGTAAAATTATACAGTTAATGTAGATTAAAAATCAATTGTACACAATTAGAGTAACAAAAGCGGTTTATAGCAACACTTGATACAAATTTTGTTCAAAGAATCCAATAGGAGTGATTTGAAAATCGCTCCTAAAAGTTAAAGCAATTGGAACGGTTAGTAATCCAGAACCGCTACTAAAATATCCAATAGCAGCAGTTTTAAATTCACTTCTAATAGTTGTATCATTAAGAGCGGTTTATAGGAGCGATTTTTTCAAACCGCTTTTGAAATCGTTTAATAAGAGCAGTTTTAAAATTGTTTCAAAAAAGTTAGGCAATAGAAGCGGTTTAATTCAAACCGATTCAATTGGTCAATTTTCAAAAGCGGTCTTATAACCACTCTTAAATAACCGCTCCTATATAGGTGTTTTTTTTTGTAGTGTTCATTTCATAACTTATAAAGGTTTTTATCTATTTTTTTCGGAGAACCTTATTTAAAAGGTAATTAGCTGTTAGCACAGCTTTCTCCACATGGAGTTTGGTAGTTCAGAGTTCAATAGAAGAGCATTCATTATCTTCTTAAAAGTTCAATTCTTTCGCTCAGTAACTCCATTCTGTCGAGGAGTATAAGGAACTGTTGTTTCGTGTCTGATCTCATGTTCATCACACAACTTGATGAATGGTGATACATATTCACCTCTCGGTCGCTTTAAACCACCTTAATCTTCTTATTAAGTTGATTTTCAACCTCATTCTTATAGAGAACGATTTTCTCTATAACTTCATCCTTACTTTTAAGAAGATATACATAATAATATTTTGTGTTATCATCTACAAAAGTAATAAAGTATCTATTCCCACCGCATGTCAGTGTACTTTTTAGGTCACATACGTCGGTGTGAATTAGGTCGAGTGGTTCATTGTTATCATGCCCCTAGAGCCGCATGCTTACTCGAAAATTGGGCAACATCTCCCCTATACGGCGGACAAGTTGAGACATTTATACATAACTCTCACTCATATGATGACTCAGTCATCACAAATACAAAATAAACTCACAACCACGCAGTTAATATAGTTAATAAAAATAAAATAGCAAACAGTCCATAACCAGAGTAAAACTCAAATATAAATCCAAAAATGAACATTCCAGTCCAATAAGGTATAAACATAAATCTACTGAGATAAGACTAGATAAATAAAATAAATATCAGTCTATGAAATAAATGCAAAAATAACGAAAGCGCAAAAATAAAGTAATTGCGAAAATAAACTAAATACGGAAACAAACTCCAATACGACTAGACACTGTGGGACTAACAACTGGATCATCTCCTGGCTCCAGGTAATGCATCTATCTGCTACCTGAAACAAAAATAGATAGTGGGGGTGGTGAGTCTGATCGGACTCACCGGGTATAAGAGTAAATAAACACATGACATAATAAAATGTATAACAAACAGAAAGAATCAATAGTATACAGTCTCTAGGAAACAGAATAGTAACTATGCATGTATGAAACAGAGTGATAACATAATAACAAAACATACATGCATGTCAACCAAATGCAGCAATCATAGCTCATATAAATGTAGCAAATACAAGAAAATGCATAATGTAATAAATACATATGATGTAATGACATGTGTTACCCCTGACGCTAGTCAAGCCGCTTTCACATCACATCAGTGTGACCTAGTGGGTAGGGCTATGACAATTGTACACACTCCAATGAATACCACTAGTATAGGTAGTTGGGTGGACAAGATGCTGGGGAGCCAACTACCCCAAAGACCCCAAGGAAAAAGAGGGAGCCACCAACAACGTTGTATCCCTCGAAAACAACGGTCAGGGTGTCAACTGCTTGCCTACAACTCCAACATCCGCCGCACATAAGTGGTCGAGTGTGGCATAAAAGAACAGTTGCTCACACTCTAACAACTACCACGATAAGTAGTTGAGTAGGCAGAACAACTAAATGATTTGCGACGACTTAACCATTTGAAAGTCAATACTCGTCAGCATGCAATAATGCAAATATGCTGCATGATAATAGATACACAATCAACCAAATATCAATGATACTATGATACGATCAATAAATACCAAAACCACCAAATATGCTACTAAACTACTAGGTAGAGTATCTCTAATGCCAACCAACCCTAGATGTGTTTAATGATCATTTCTAAGTACTCACGTACACACGATACTTTACAAAATAAAAAATCAACAGTGAGACTATATGGATATAAAATATAATTAGCTTGAAGATCAAGCAAAGAAAGTATCAACGGACAATATTAAAAAACAAGGGACAAGGTAAAGCAATCCTACTCATAAATCGAAAAGTCATGCATTTAAGATCAATGATCTACAAAAATATAAAGGAGAAGTACCCGCCTCGTAATATAGTCTACACGTCGAAGAGAATTTCCCACAATCAACCTTGCGAGTCCAAAGTCAAGGTCTTGTATAATAGACATAGTTTTAGTTATTGCAACAAAGAGACATTTAACTAAAACATACTACGAGCATAAAGACAAATCCTGCTAAGGTACTGATCACTAATAAATCTTAATTAGCGGTTATTTCCCATTTAAACCTAAATCATGGTCCAGTATAGATTTAACCTAAACTTAAACTAAAGTGTAGTTCACAACAACACTAACCACCCAATTTGGCTAATTCTAAATCCAATTAGCATTAGCCTTACTATTGTTTAATCTCCAAGTTAATCCCAACAATCAATATTAAGTTTAATCCAATACTTAACTTTAGCATTCACATCCGAAATAGTTAGCCTATGGAACTAAACCCAAACCTAATTATGATCAAACTACCAAAAAGTGCAACATTAATCCCTAATGCTAAAGCTAGCTCATGACCCAAGCTTGGATCAAATAATCAAGCTCCATAATCGAAAACCAATGGACTACATCACTAAACTCATCCGAATAACATAGCCACATATCACTCACATCACCTCTGATTTCGGATCCAAACAAACCAATGCAATTTACAACTAAAATTTTAAATCAACTTCTCCTCTTACCTTCTCCCAGCCAACAGTCATGATCACGCATCAACAAATGATGGTCGATACTCGCGAAACCTGCCAAAAAGATGCATAGCAAGTTTCGGGAGGTTGAAGAGTTCACTTGCTTGGGTCACGGGGAGAAACGAACCGAGAGGGGTTGCAATTTTCGGTGGTGGCTGAGGGAGGAAGATCACCGGTTGTGGATCAGAAGAAGAAGAGGAGAACTCACGATGAGGGTCGGTGGTTCCCTTCGCGCGAAGAGGGAGGAGACGTCACCCTTGCGTGCTCGCGGGAGAAGAGAACCACAACAAGAGGGGATTGAGGCGTGGCGAGTTTGCGAAGAGGAGGAATCTTCGGTGGTAATCGGCGAGGGGGAGGAGCGGGCTCGTGAACTACTCGCGCGCGTGAGGGGGGGGGGGATCGGCGTCAGGGAAGGAAACACGAAAAAAACTGATTTCGGGAGAAGTTTAGGGCATTTTTAATAGTTTTGGCTTTTTGTAAAAGGCCTTTAGTTTGGTTAATCCAAATAATGGCCCTAATTTTTGGCTTTTACTTATTTAGGCCCCTCCAAACTTCTATTATTTAACAGTTGCTTCTTTCAACGTGTTGAAAGGATGACCTAGTAAATTTCACTTCAACACAAGTCTTAGACTTGTATTTCAAGTCAAGGTGGAATGTAGGTATACTTTGCATATTTATTAATCTACTTAACATATTGTAGTTCACATGTCCTAGTGTACTATGCTATAAACATGAAGACTCAAACATATAAGTGGAAGAGCTCTCAATTTTATTTATATTAGGCCTAATGGCCATTATACTGAGCTTAAAAAACCCATTAGATACATAGTCCTTTCCTACAAACATTCCATTCTTAGACAGTACTACTCTGTCCGACTCAAATACAATGCAAAAATCATGCTTGCTTAATAATGATCCGGATACTAGATTCTTTCGAATCTCAGGAACATACAACACATTGGTTAGAGTAAGGTCCTTGCCTGAGGTCATCTTTATCACCACTTTTCCTTGTCCCATGATGTCCGAGTTTGCTGAGTTCCCCATGAACAACTTGTCTCCACTAATTTCTTCAAAATTGTGGAACAGTTCCTTATTGCAACACACATGCCTGATGGCACTAATATCTATCCACCATTGTCGCGGGTTTGAACCCACCAGGTTCAATTCGGAGACCACGACATAGAGGTCGTCCATTTCTGGTCCATTGTTTAGGTTAGCCTCTTACTTCTTCTTTGGTTTTTCACATTCCAAAGATTTGTGACCAACTTTGTCACAGTTGTAGCACTTCCCAAAGAACTTCTTGCTTATGCCTCCTCTGGGATCTTGGAAGATTTGGAATTCTTCCATTTCAAGCTTTGACCGTGCTCGATCACGTTGACTTTAACACTAGTATGAGAGAACAACTTTCTCTATGAACCCTTATTGTCTTCTTCGATGTGAAATCTAACAACTAGTTCCTCTGCGTTCATCTCCTTCTTCTTATGATCCAGGTAGTTCTTGAAATCTTTCTAGCCGGGAGGTAGCTTCTCAATGATTACTGCTACGTGGAAGGTTTCACTCAGAACCATACCTTCTGAGTGGATCTCATGTAGGATCATCTGAAGCTCCTGGATTTGGCCGATCACCGTCTTGGAGTCCACCATCATGTAGTCCAGAAATCGACCCACGATGAACTCCTTGGCCCTTGCATCCTCCGTCTTGTATTTCTTGTCCAAGGAGTCCCAAAGCTCCTTAGCCGTTCTCTTCGTGCTGTGCACAACATACAACGAGTCAACGAGGTAGTTGAGGATGTAGTTTCGGCATAGGTACTCAGAATGAGACCAAGCCTCCACATCAGCAACCTCAGCATGCTTGGAAGGGTCGTCGGTCAAGAATCGAACCAGATTAAGCATGGTCAGGTAGAAGAGCATCTTCTGATGCCACCTCTTGAATTTCAACCCCTTCAACTTCTCTGATTGTTTCCCATGGTCGATTGGAGAATTCCGAATCGGGGCGGAGGTGATGAGTCTGTTTCACCTCAACACTTTCCATGATTATCTCAACAGAATCAAATCTATTTTAAGATTGTTGGAGATACTGTCGGAGATATTAAAATAAATTAAAATTACACAATTAATTTCAACTTATCTGTTGGGCGACCTGAAAGACCTGAGCTGTCTTATATGTAGAGTGCAGACTCCTGAGCTGAAGACTCCCGAGCTGAATCTCCTGAGCTGAACTTCCCGAGCTGGAGACTTTCGAGCTAGATCTCCTAAGCTGGAGACTCCCGAGTTGTAAAGTCCGTGCAGACTCCCGAGCTAGATCTCCTGAGCTGGAAACTCCCGAGCTGGATCTCCTGACCTGGAGATCAAGGGTTGCTGAGGCCTGCATAATGCAATTTCCTCAAAATAGATTTGTCCTACTTTAACTGTGTTTCAAGGTTATAATAGACGTTTATTTTTCAGGATATAACAGTGGAACCTCATACACAACTAAGCACTGGTTGTTCGTGGCTAACTGAGAAAGTACCCGATCACTACCACGGGTAATCCACCGAGCGGGAACACACGGAAGATTTGGGAAACGAAGGTGGAGGAAAATTATTTGCTCTTTTTCTTACCCTCTTTGCTCTTGGTTATGACTTCTTTATATAGGGCTTAGACCCATGCAGTAATTAACGTCATTTACTGCCCATTAACCATCCAGATCAAAATGTTTGGAGTGACTGTGTATTAACCCATCCAGATCAAAACGTCAGAAGGTTACAAATTCTGCATTAATTATCAATTAATGCATCTGTTATATTTGAGCAACAAACAAAAAATTATTTTGGTGGCAAAACGGTGGTTCATTCGCTTGGACAAATTTTGTCCCGATCAGTCCTGCATTCGACTTGCACAGGTCGTGCTCGCACACGAGTTAAATTGATTCAGTGTAAATCTTGTCCCTAGATTTGCAACCCCTCTTGTGCATGCGCGTATAAGAGAGAGTCTCTCACTATGCATTTGTTCACAACTAACATGTTTATGAATTAATTTAAACCAATCAATATGTCTTGAAACTCTCAATATGAGACTAAAGTCTCATTCACAATAAAGTCTTCTTCTCTTCCCCCTCCTTTTTTTTATTCACTTGTATCCAATAGATATTAACAGGGATCTATGTATCTTCTTTCTAGCTTGTGGATGCCCATGTAAACAGAATCCAAGCAGGCCCAACAGTCAAAAACAGACTACACCAAGGCACCAAACCTCCCCTTTTGCTGCATCAGATTGAGCTCCACTACACAGAGTCATTGCAGGCAAATGGATGCACAAAGGCCCGAGAGCAATCAGAAACTCCTCTGATTTCGATAGTATGTTAGAACTAATTGACTGTGCTTGCATGAATGGACACTTGATTCAGAAGTGAAGATTTTAATTATCTTGTTGAATCCAAATCTGAATCCCCCCATTCCGTGTTGAACTTTTCAACGCCTCTGCTTCAACAATTGTTAACGCGCTATCAAACGGCGTCATCCACGAAGGCATCAAGAAGAAAATCAGCAAATCATCTCACCATGAAATATTGTATTTATACAAATATTTGATACATATCAAAAATCAATAACAGCGAATAAACAGGAGCAGAATGGAATATTAATGGTAATAATAAGAGTGATTTAATTAATTTTTCTTCCTGGTGAGGGAGATGACGGTAGGGAGGACGACGATGAGGATTATGATGAGGAAGATGATGATGGCGATGCAGGTCCATTTGCGGGTGTTTTTCTGGTAGACCCGAGCGGTGCCGAGCTGCTCGGTGCCGTGGCGGACGAAGGACTCCGCCCGCCCGACGTTGCTCTCGATGTCGTCGAGCTGTTGCCCCTGCGCCTCCACCAGCACCGCCATGTCCATGAACACCTGCTGCAGCTCCAGCAGGCTGCGCTCCAGCTCCGCCACGGCCCCGTGGCGCTCCCGGATCTCCGCCACCACCTCCACCACCTGCCCCCGCCCCTGCTCCTCGATCGCCCGCTGCAGGAAACGCTCCCCTTCCCCTGTCGCCACCAGCGCCTCCACCGTCGCCTTATCGGCCACTTCCCCTGTCACCGTGTAGTAGCGCCTGCCCACCGTCTCCCGGTATTCAGTTTCGATGCGGCTCCGCAGGTCGGCGAAGGATTCCATCGAGTCGCGCAGTTTCTTGCGGAGGCCGGCGACCACGGAGGTGCGGGTGCGGTCGGTGGAGCTGCCGGGACCGCATCCGGGGAGCGCGCGGTTCGCCGCGTTGGTGCGGTCCAGCGACTCGAGGCGGAGCTTGATGAGCTTGGCCTTCTTGAGGGTGGCAGCCACGTCGGCGTCCATCCGGCCACGGAGGGCGCGCACCGACGACGCGTCGTGAACGGTTTTACTCTCCTCGTTGGCGTCGAGGAGGGAACGATGGAGGCGCTCCACCTCCTGCAGCTCCTCCTTGATCGCCTCCACGTCGTCGAAGAATTTGTCGAGGCTGGCCCCGCCGGCTGCGCCCCCGGCCGTCGCCCCCATCTCCAGATCTCCGACGCCAGTCACGTCCCGTCGCCAAGACGCCGTGGAGAAGAGGCTATTCATGATCTCTGTTCTTCTACTCCTCCAAGATCTCTCCTTTCTCGATCCCCTTTGTAAAATTTTCTGCAAATTTGCTAATAATTCTCCGATCCCTGTTTAATTCTGGCTTTGAGAGGATTTGGCGACCAAATGGAAGATAATAAATGGAAAAGGAAAGGGAACGACGAATTGAATGAGAGGAAAGAAAGAAGAAAGAGGCAACAGCAACAGGCGTAGAAGAGGACGAAGAAACCTCTGTGTTTGTACCTGGCGATGAGTTCATCTCCTACGGACCATCGTTGACGTTGACTTCTATGAACACTTAACGGATTAGATTTGCAAACTGTTATTTTGGTCCTTGTAGTTTATCAAATGATATATTTAATTTTCGTCCATCTGATTTACATCACTTTAACCGTCATTATCATTCATTTAAAAATCATATAAAACTCAGAATTAAAAAGAATATAATTAATGCTTATCTCCATTCAACCATTAAACTAATAAAATAATTATATATTCAATAATTAATCGATTAAATTTTGTAAAAGTGTAATTAATCTGTCAATTCAATGATTAAATTAATTACTTATTTTTAAAATTTTCATTGTTATATTAAAATTAATTATTATTATTTAAGTAATTACTAATTAATTATATATTTAATGATTGTATTTATTTTATAAACTAATTAATAATTTTTTACCATTCTAAATAATTATAAATTAAATAATTGACTAAGTTGGACATCAAATTTACCCATTTATCTTCAAAATTAATCGGAGAAAAACACTCTACTCAATTTAATGATCTTGTTTATAATCTTAGCTAGAATTGAAAATATAATCAACCAATAAGACTACATTTAGTAGGGGGTAATGTAATCCGGTCTGTAATGTAATCAAGTTTGTAATGTAATGTAATGTAATCTTGATTACATTGTTATGTTTGGTAATGAGTTGTATGTAATCTTTGATAACCATTACAAGTTTGATTCTTTTGTTTGGTGAGGGGCAATCCCTCTTGTAATGTAATCAAGATTGACGACCAACGATCGTCGTCGGGCGGCCGGTGACCATTGACCGGCCGGCGAATGCCGACGACCGCCGCCTGTCGGCGGCGGCCGGCCGGCGGTAGTGGTCGCCGGCGGCCGGCCGACGGTGGTCGGCGGCGGCCGGTCAGCGGAGGTCGCCGGCGGAGGGCGCCGGCGGCCGGCCGCCGGTGGTCGCCGACGGCAGGCCGGCGGAGGGCGCCGGCGGCCGGCGGCCGGCGGAGGGTGCCGGCGGCCGGCCGGCGGTGGTCAGTGGCGGCCGACCGGCGGTGGTCGCCGGCGGCCGGCCGGATGTGGTCGCCGGCGGCCGGCCGGCGGTGGTCGCCGGCGGCCGGCCGACGGTGGGCCGGCGGTGGTCGCCGGCGGCCGGCCGGCGGTGGTCGCCGGCGGCCGGCCGGCGGTGGTCGCCGGCGGCCGGCCGGCGGTGGTCGCCGGCCGGCGGTGGTCGTCGGCGGCCGGCTAGCGGCGACCAACGACTGTCACAGCCCGACTGACGACTGTCGCCGCCCGACCGACGACTTTCCAAGCTGTAATGTAATCCAGATTACGGAGGTTTTGGTTGGTAATCCAGATTACAAATCATCAACCTCTTTTGTAATCGAGATTACATTATATTACAATCTTAAAGTGATTCCAAACAAAGGAATCCAACTTGTAATGTAATCTCGATTACATTACAAGGTGGATTACACCCTACCAAAGGTAGTCTTAATGTTTTGCGCGTGACTTTAAATGCTCAAAATCTATATAGAAGGTATTGAAGTGGAGGTGTGACCGAAAATTTAATATTGAAGACATTAATTGTTGTTAATATGATTACGCGGGAATAATAACAAGAGAGATTTAATCTTGTCAACCACAACTACTTTCACAACAATTAGAATTTAATCTTGTCAATCACAAATCCTTCAATTCTATACTATTCCATTAATTTCTTGACCTGGTCTTCCTTCAATTCTATATTACATTGGCTTGCAAATAGATACTTGTATGAAGGAGAGGGATAGAAATGATGATGCTAAAGATATCTGCAAGAGATAATGTCTGATTCCTCTTTCAGGTAGCTCTGTGAGCCGATGACCTTTGCCACTATGACGAAGACGACGGCCACAATACTTTATTGCCAGATGAAGTGGGCTTGTCATAAAAAAGATGATACCGTTCGTCGCCAGCGCCACATTAGGCCGTTCCAAAATCAATAGACCAAATCCTTGGTTGTGGCCTCTTTCTCCCACCAGAACTAACTCGCACAATAAATGTCATATCCCTGCATGTAACAAGGCATTATGATATAATCATGTAATTATATGACAGCATGGATTGCACTTGAGCAACAATGTTTCCACGCAAATAGATTATAGCTATAATATATTTCTCTATAATTGTTGCCAAAACAGAACATGAAGCCTTAAGAGGTATTTTAACATCTAAGTTAGCATGGGGATAGGCTTCACAAAGATGATCAGACTCAGGCCATCCTCAACAGACCAAAACTCACCTTATCCTTCTAAGTCAATGGGCTTTTTGTAAAATAACTTAAATTTTGTGATACACTTCAAAATGAATAGGCCAAAAACACTCAAACTAAGAATTACTTGGGTGGAACCACAAGAGGATTCATCTTAACTTTGACTGTCATATGGTTCTCTATTGCTGATGCCTATGTTGCTCGGATTGTGCATGAGTATTATTTGACATTGGTGTGGATCCAACTGCCTGACACAACTATATCCAAATTTTTTTTCACATGATAAATAGAGAAATGAGGTGTTCGATTGTCAGTAGCCAAGTATCTAGTAAGTACCTATATAGGACCTCTTTGTGATTCTTAATTCAGTATAGCATGCGTTCCTGTGATTAAAAAAGGACCCATTTTTTAGTGACAAATCAATTAGGTATACTGTAACTGCAATTATCACTTGCAGTAATGCAACGCGAGTTTCATACTACCTGAGAAACTGATTAAGTATCAGAAGTAAATAACTACAGTACTCAGGAACACTCTAACAAGATCATAAAACAGGATCAGGAATGATAGCAGAATTCCTAATCTGTTTCTTGTAATCATCACAGTCACAATTATTCTTAGTGTTCGATCACTTGAATGGAAAAGATGAGGAAAAGGAGGGATAGGATCACAAAATTATATAGGAAGTTCCATCATTTATGCTTTTTTTTTTTCACTTTGCCTTTTACCTTCGACGCAAGTAACCTTGCCAATATACAAATTTTAAATATTGCTAACTAGAAGGTCATACACATTCACTTGAAACGAACAAACAAAAATTGAGCGACATTTTAATATGTAGTAAACCGAAAATAATCATCTTTATTTCGACTTTACCTGCTTGGTTTGTAACCAAGTCGTCGAACCTTGTTGGGGCGGGTCAATTGGGTGACACGAACAATCGATGGTAGCTAGCAATACAAGAACCGCATCACATGCGAATTGTTTCTTCCGCTATAGCTCCGCCACATACTTGTAATCTCCTCCTAAGCAAATTCAAAGACGATGAATTGCAATGGAAGAAAATCTCAAATGAGAAAGACGACGAAAAAAAAGAAAAAAAACATGACTATTGATGAAAGAGGATTGTGTAATTGTGTTAGGATTTCAGCACCCAGACGGGTACAAAAAACTAAAGCGCCGTTGCCGGGGATCAAACCCGAGTCGCACACGTGACAAACAAGAATACTCACCACTGTACTATAACAACAAATACATAAATGTTAGAATTTATTTTTATATTATTATAATGATGATTACAAATATAATTTTGTATTTTTTTCTTTTAATATTATAAATAATATGAAGTTAGAAAAATAATAAGATATTAAAATAACCTACATGAATAATATTATAAATATGCACGTATATTTCATTTTTATTTATCTAAATAAAAACCAAAGAATCAAGATTATAATTATAATTGGAATAATTTTATAAAAAATATTATTTATGAATTATAAAACAATTATTCATAATCGATGTATATAACACTGAATTTAGAATGGCTAATTTATTATCATAAAAGTTTTTTTATTAATCATCCAAATAAATAAAAAATAATCATGATGAAAGATCTAAAAGTCTAATATTCTATAATTACACATCATATTGAAAGATCTAAAAGTCTAATATTCTATTATTACACATCATATTTAAAGGTAAAATTCTTAAAAATATATATAATAATTGAGAATTGAATGATATCTAAATAATAATTTAATATTCTTCCATTGCATCATAATTTCAAGAGTAATTTTCTATTTTTATGATGATAAAAGGTGATTTGTTTGTCCTCGGTGTCCCTGTCAATCCATCTCAGGACTAATACTGAGGCAATAAATCATAAGGATCACTAGCTCAAATATTATGACTAGTATGTAGGGAGAATGAACACAAAGACTTAATCAAATTTTGATCATAGACTTCATTTTTTTTTATGATGACAAAAGATGATTCGTTTGTCCTCAGCACTCCCGTCAACCCGTCTTATGATCAACAAGAAGGAGGTAAATCACAAGGGCTACTAGATGGGATGCTGTGATTAGCGCATGGAAAAAATAAGCACACTGACTTTGTCAAATTTTGACCTTTAAATTTTAAAATGACAATATATATACATTGACTATCAATCTCTCATATGATTTAGACCTTAATTTTTTTTAATGTCCTTGAGGAACTAGTCGATTCTTTATTTACTAGATTTATTAAAAATTTTAATTTTATTGCACTTATTATTAATAAAACATTCAACCATTATTAATTTAAAATAATTTTATTGCACGTATTATTAATAAAACATTCAACCTTTATTGATTTAAAATGCTGACTGCTAAATAGATTTGAATGTATAAAAATTCGTGTCTATATATATTTTATTGTTAATCATGATAATTATTTTTTACTTTTTTAACTCCACCATCGTTAGTTGACTTTAAATAATTAAAATAGTCATAAATAAGTTTGCATCCAGTTTAATGAGAGATGATGTTTTTATTTAATATTACATATAATTTTTTATTTGTTGTTCAAATATAATGGATACATTAATTAATAATTAATGTAAAATCTATAACTAATTACTATATGAGTCTAAGCCCTATATAAAAATAAGGACAAGGAAAAATTGTAAAAAAAAAATCCATCTTCGTTCCCCAAATCTTCCGTGTGCTCCCGCTCAATGGAGTATCCGTGGTAACAATCGGGTGTTCTCTAAGTTCGTCACGTGCAACTAATACTTGGTTGTGTGTTGAAAACAGAAATTTTAAAGGGGTTAATTGTAATTTCTAAAACTTAGAGGGCCTTTTTGTAAAAAGGCCAAAACTAATATAAAAACCCCTCCCCCTGTGGCAGTTCCTTTTTCTCCCGACGCTGACCCTTTCCTTCGGTTTTTCGCTCGACGCCGTGCCCTAGCCGAAACCGCTCGACGCCGCCGCCGTTCCCAAGCAAGCGACGCCGTTGTGCGGTTCCTCTCCATGCAACGCCCACGAGCAGGCCGATACCAACCTCTCTTCTCTGTGGAGTCTTCCATCTCTGCGCCGACTTCTTCCCCCTCGCTGCGATTCCTGCTCCTCGCTGCAAGCAAGTCGACGACCAACTATTCTCCTCGTTTTTCTTCTTCTTCGTCTGGAGGAGCCGAGCATCTAGTCATCCCAGACGGTGCCGGCAGTCGCCTTCCATCGCGTGGAAACCCTAGCCGACGCCGCGCCTGACGTCGTTGCTTTTTCCGGCGAACCAGCCGCGCCGACCATCATTAAGGTAAGGATTTTTATTGGCTACTGATTTAATTCTGATTGAGATTGTGAGATGGTTGATTGTTGATTAGTTAAATTCATGAGTTAGTTTGTTTATCCATGATTTGGATTTGATAATCGAAGCATGTACATAGGTTAATTGAGTTAGATTAAGTAATAAGGGACTAAGGGATTAAGTAATGAAAGGAGTGTTGAATGGTTTAGATGAAGTCTTAATATTCTGTTTAATACATTCGGCAGCTTTTTGTTCAGCAACTTATCAGCATCTACAACTTCAACATTTAGATCATGGATGTACAATTTGTTTGAGTTCTTGATTAGCCGGATTATTAAAATGCATAGTTGATTAGATATCGGTTAGGAGTTAATCAAATTGGGTTAATTAAGTTAATAATCGGGATAAGAAATCAATTGGGATTCTTGAAGGTTAAATATGTGTTGTTGATTTGCTAGGATTACATGATGGGTTAAATCGGCGACTAATCGATGTATAATAATTAAGACTTGTCCTAATTATATCTGGTATTTGTGGGGTAGTTTAATCAATTTTAAAAGATATATACATTTTGTTTATATATAGTTTAACTAATTTATTTAATTTTTATAATTAGTTAAACTTTTATATTTACCCAGGATCTTGGTTCAGAGTCATACGATTGGTCACGAGGAGGTTCTCGTTTACGGACTTCTACAATTATAAGGCGGGTACTTCTCCTTTGTGCTCTTGTAGTTTCCTTTACCTTTAAGCATGGCTGTTATGTCTAAGTAGGTTGCTTGACCTTGTTCTTTGTCGTTATTTAAACATCGCCGTTGAGACTTATTCTTTGTTGATCTTCGAGTATTCCAAGTTCGTATCCGTACAGTCCTCTGTTGATTTTCTGTTCTGTAAAGTGCCGCTTGTACGCGAGCACTTAGAAGTTCATTAAACACCATAAGGTTTATTTGGCATTAGAAATACTCTACCTAGTAGTGTAGGTGCATAATCGTTGGATTTCGTTTCTGGTTGGTTGTATTGATGCATGTATCATCGTTGGATTTTATTGCATCGTGGTTTCTTCGGTTGTTTGTGCATCGTATATCATGCACCATACTTGCACGTTGCATACTAACGACTGTTGGCTTACATTTGGTTAAGCGTCGTTAGTCATATTGTTGCTCGATTCACTCAACCACATGTTGTCATGGTAGTGGTTAGAGTGCGAGTGTTTGTCCTGTCATGCCAGACAGTGACACCCTCACGTTGTTTTAGAGGGATGAGCTGTTGGTGGCTCACCCTCACTGTTGTTTATTTTTTTGAGGGATATTGTATTGTGATAGCTCCCCCCCGATGTACCGTGGGTTTGGAGTTAGATTCCCAGCATCCTGTCCACTCAACCACGCCTTATGTGGTATTATTATTGTTGTTGTTGGAGTGGTACAGTTGTCACAGCCCTACCCACTCGGTCACACAGATGGGATGTGTTGACGGCTTGACTGGCGTCAGGGGTGACACATGTCATTGCATCATGTGCATACGTATTTCTTTTATGCATTTGCTTGTGTTTGATGCACTTATATGAGCTATGATTGTTGCATATGTTTGACATGCATGTATATCTTGATAAATTGTTGTTGAGTTGTTCTATACCTGCTTAGTCGTTATCCGGATTTTATCCATGTCGTTTACATATGTTATGCATGATTGGTTTCTATATTTCTTATGGACTGTACACTGTTGATTCTCTACTTCTTATCTTATTATGCCATGCTTATTTGTCTACTCATATACCCGCAGAGTCCGCCCGGACTCACCACCCCTGCTTTTCTTTTTGTTGTTTCAGATAGCAGGTAGACGTACTTCTTGGAGCCAGGAGAGGATCCAGTTGCCGGTCCCCAGTGTCGAGTTGAGTTATTTTCGGTATTCGGTTTAGTTATTTGTTTTCAGTACCCGGGGTCGCATTTTTATTCGTTATTGGGTTTTATTGTTATCAGAGACTTTTATGTTCTCTTTGGATTGTAGTTCATTTCAGTTTAAGGTGGCTGAGCCACCCGTTATCTTTTGGTTGATATAAACTGCGTGGTTGTGATTTTTATATATTATTGTGATACCAGCCGCTTGTGGCTGAGCTATGCTGAGGAGATTTAATGTATAAATTATCCCATATTGTCCGCCGTACAGGGGAGATGTTGTCCGATTTTCGAGGAAGCATGTGCCTCTGGGGGCGTGACAATTTTTGGTATCAGAGCCAAGTTTTGCGAATTTCTTTGGGATCTGTGGACTTTTATGATGTTTTCGGCGTGTCAGTTTGTCAAATTTTGTGATGTTTTGGTGTCTGTGGGTTTACGAAGTGGTTTTTGAGGTCTATCGGTATTTTACGGATTTGGTTGTATTTTCCGGAGCCATGTTCTGGTTATGGTTGTGTTGGGACTTGGCGGCAACGGATTTCTCCAGGCGACAAGAGGTATATCTCTTTGAAATCTTCCTACTTTAGTATTATATATCTGATATAGGGTTGGTTAGATATTTATTAGGTTATTGAAATTGTATACCTATTTCATACCGAATGAGTCAGTATTTATGGACTTGATTTTACCTTGATGACATGTAATTCATTCGTTATATTCACGATTTTGGTCGATCATAGAGGCACGACCAATCAACAATCGGTCTTGGAATGGAGAATGTCTAGCAGCACTAACCGTTGAGTCAGAAAGTTAGGATCGAGTTTGTCGACAACTATATTTTTTCGATCGAAATAGGGAGGTTAAGTTTTACTGTGAATCAAAGGTGACTTCCAACCAGTCGGTAATGTGATCCAAAGCATTCTTAACTAGGGGTTCCTATTTAACTCAAATTGAATCAAACTGATTTTCATGTTTGTAATTTTTTAACAATGATGCCATGTGGAACATGTAGAAATCTATGTTGGATCAAGTGGATGTTGTGATCTACATAGTAGAGGGTAGTGAATACCACTTCGTGAGTTGTCAGTGTCCTACAATTCAAATATATGCAGCATAAACTATAAGAACATAAAAGATAAATGCAAACCAGAGTAGTCTAACGAGTTTGCATGGTTCATTAAAAGCTCTTATTCTATGATCTATGATTCATCTGGTGGATTACTCTTGAGAATCTTCATATTTTCTCCTTCCTGATAGCATTGATGTAGAGAAACCTTTTACAGAATAGCAAATGCAAATATATAACCTGTTATTGCATTGAAAAAAAAATTATATGATTAATAAAATATCTATTTATTTTATATTACATTACTTAGCTGAGTGATTAGTACTTTGCTACATCCTTTGTTTTTAGATAAATGATTAACACCAAGCTCCTTTAGATGTCTGTCTTGGTTCCTCATAAATACTTTTGACTAAACCATCTGTCTGTACTAAACTATCTGTCTGGACTTCCATGATAAATATATTTGTGATCGAAGGTTGAAGAAGGATTTCATGCCCCGAAGTGCTTCTTTAATATTTGCTTCTGAAATTGATGTTACTCCTGCTCAACTTGAAAATTAAAATGGTACAAAGCAAAATACATCTGCATATGTTTGTACATCGAACTAATCAAATAAGCTAGACCTTGAAGTTGTGAAGATGGTTTTTAGAGCGTGTGTGTGTCCAAGACAGTAGCTATAGCTGCATATTATTCTAGAAGTTTGGTGTTTACAACCACCACATATTTAAAAGGGCTCCCAGTTGTAAATGTTTAAAGGGTTGTATTGTATTCTGTTGATCTAATGGGAAGTGCCATAGAAGGTTTAGGTCTGGTCCCTCTCCTAATATGGATTTCTCTTTCAGGAATAAAGCGCTCTTTTAATAAAAAATAATAATAATAATAACAATTCGGCAATTTCTCGTATACAGTTTAGAATGTTGTAATACTGTCCTGTTGTGTTAAACGAGAGCAAGAAGACTCACGGAGAATACCTTGACTAGAGAGAAAAGACTAAAAGATATCAGAGAATTATTCTTTGGATTTAGTTATAAGAATAAGGTTCTACATTATGTTTTGTATCTTAAGTAAGTTATTGATAGCTAACTGAACACCTAAAGCTAAATTTAAAATGACAGCACTAGGACATTAAAAATTAAAAAAATAATAATAATAAATAAAATAAAATTAAATTAAAAAAATTAAAATTAAAATGGTTGTAATTGTCCTACTAATATTCTATAATTGATTGTTAAAGCCCTAAATGATTCTCTACAAGTTAACTCAACATCTAATAGATGTGACATGTGAGTTCTTTGGACCTGCAGAAGTTAAATAATATTTTTGAAACTTAAATTTGATGCACAAAAAAAAAAAAAATCTTCCTAAAAAAAATGTTATCATCGATAGATTTTTTCCATTTCTTCCAAGCTGTCATTTGTAATTTTCCCCTGTAAACGAAACTCACCCATCGATCATTTTTCTCATATGATTGTGCTCCATTTATATCCCTGCTATATTGTTCAAACCTTTTCCACGGCCGTAAGTAGTTATGAATTAAATAAACCTTTTTAACATATATAGCAAATTCTTATCATACTACATGAGTTGGAAATGGAATTGTTTTAGATTGGTGGTTAGTCTATCCATAACCAGGGAGAAGGTGGTAGGTCAAATGCTAGTACAACAGTTTTAGATTGTTTGCTCTAATTTGAATTTTACTTGCGCATCCTGCTTTGGTATTCATCAAACAAATCTACTACAACAGTTGGTGAACTGAACGAACCTTTACGAATGAAAAATTGGCAATCTGCAGTTTTCCTTGTTGCTAATGATTACATCCAAGTATACTCCTTTCTTACACCCTATCCTTTTCATGACCTGTTTTCTCCTCCAACATTTGCTTTGTGTATCCCATATCCTCTTTCTAAATGAAAATCTTCATGACAAAAGTGGTCTAAGCAGTTCATGCAGGAACATAACATGGTTGCACTATGAAGCTTCTGTTGTCTGATATTCAGTGGTATTGTGGTAATGTGTCTGAAGAGTGATGTGGTATATATAAGGTAGATTGATTCTTCTGTGATGTCAGTGATCAAATTGGTTGGGGGAAGCATATATTAGGTCGCTTCTGTTGGTTAAAAAAAAAAAAATGCGGTTCATGAAAATTTCGTGTCATGTTCTTGTATCTTTATCATGATCCATCATTTATATCACTATGTATCAGCATGCTAATAGCTAATTAGGTGCATTCTTCACGAGGAAAAAAAAAATTTGGAATGATTTTCATGCAATGGCAAAGCCATCGCGACGTATTTTATTCCACGTGTTATCTGCAGCAATGATAATCCAGACTTATGCTTTTACTTGTGGGAGTGATTAACATCTGGATTCTGACTGTGAACTCAAATAGAATAGATTTAGTAGGTGGCTAATTCAGTGAAGTTTAAGTAGAATGCAAAGGTTCATGCTACTTAATTATAGATTGTTAATGCATGTGTGGTTCATCTAAATGCTAATGTTGAGGGCATTATTTGACTAGCATGTTGCATTTGAAATGCTGCAACATGAATACACACCTGGATCTTTCTCTAAAGTAGGAATTCCTTAAGGTCATTAGTAAGCATCATTATCAGCCTCAACTTTTGGTCGAAGCTACAATTTGTCAGCCTTAGTAGTCGGTTGGACTTCCAGCATACTCAGCCCAATGTTCTGGGATATTAAAGAGCTATAGGATATCTACATGTAGATCACAACCTTTGGTTGTGTCTCGATCAGTCGAAGAGATATCGAACAATTCCCAATTTAGTAGGTCTGATTATATGTTTCCTATAATGGACGATTATATATTCACTATCTTAGTGTTGGTATGATGATAGGTAAACAAGTCGCTCTATTTGAATCATGGTCGAGGTTGACCAGGGGATTTATTTATGGGTACGCTGCGAGTGCGACCTAAGAGCAGCGATTAGTTGATTCTTTAGTAGCTTCGACTGTCGAGTCAGGAAGCTAGGGGCAAACCTGTTGACAACTGATTTGACGTTGCCCTTAAATATACGACCTACGAGGAGGAACCTATGCGGATTCTGAATCGCAAGGAGCATCGGTTAAGGAATAAGACAGTTCGATTGGTTAAAGTTGGTTGGCAACACCATTCTGATGAGGAAGCTACTTGGGAGCTCGAGGATACGATCAGAGGTCGCTATCCTCATCTATTTACTTGAGGTGTGTATGGTTGATTTCCATCCCGTGTTCATAATAATTATGGGTTGTTGATTTCTCTGGTTGTTGACTAGTACATATTGTGATTACTAGCTAAATTTGGGGACCAAATTGTTATTAGTGGGGGAGAATGTTGAAAACTGAAATTTTAAAGGGGTTAATTGTAATTTCCGAAACATGGAGGGCCTTTTTGTAAAAAGGACAAAACTAATATAAAAACCCCTCCCCCTATGGCAGTTCCTTTTTCTCCCGACGCTGACCCTTTCCTTCGGTTTTTCGCTCGACGCCGTGCCCTAGCCGAAACCGCTCGACGCCGCCGCCGTTCCCAAGCAAGCGACGCCGTTGTGCGGTTCCTCTCCATGCAACGCCCACGAGCAGGCCGATACCAACCTCTCTTCTCTGTGGAGTCTTCCATCTCTGCGCCGACTTCTTCCCCCTCGCTGCGATTCCTGCTCCTCGCTGCAAGCAAGTCGACGACCAACTATTCTCCTCGTTTTTCTTCTTCTTCGTCTGGAGGAGCCGAGCATCTAGTCATCCCAGACGGTGCCGGCAGTCGCCTTCCATCGCGTGGAAACCCTAGCCGACGCCGCGCCTGACGTCGTTGCTTTTTCCGGCGAACCAGCCGCGCTGACCATCATCAAGGTAAGGATTTTTCTCGGCTACTGACTTAATTTAGATTGAGATCGTGAGATGGTTGATTGTTGATTAGTTAAATTCATGAGTTAGTTTGTTTATCCATGATGGGATTGGATAATCGAAGCATTGACATAGGTTAATTGAGTCAGATTAAGTCATAAGGGATTAAGGGATTAATTAATGAAAGGAGGTTGAATCGTTTAGATGAAATTTTAACATTCTGTTTAATACATTCGGCAGCTTATTATTCAGCAAGTTATCAGCATCTACAACTTCATCATTTAGATCATGGTTGTACAGTTTGTTTGAGTTCTTGATTAGCCGGATTATTAAAATGCATAGTTGATTAGCTATCAGTTAGGAGTTAATCAAATTGGTTTAATTAAGTTAATAATTGGGATAAGAAATCAATTGGGATTCTTGAAGGTAAATATGTGTTGTTGATTTGCTAGGATCACATGATGGGTTAAATCGGGGACTAATCGATGTATATTAATTAAGACTTATCGTAATTGTATATGGTATATTGTGAGGTAGTTTAATCAATTGTAAAAGATAGATACATTTTGTTTATATATAGTTTAACTAATTTATTTAATTTTTATAATTAGTTAAACTTATGTATTAACACAGGACCTTGAATTTGGACTCGTTCGGTTGATCGTGGAAGGTTCTCGTTTACGAAGTTCTTCAATAAAAGGCGGGTACTTCTCCTTTGTACTCGAGTAGTTCTTTTATCTTAAAGCATGGCTAGTTTATGTCTTATAGATTGCTTGACCTTGTTCTTTGTCGTTATTTATAAATCGCCGTTGAGACTTATTCTTCGTTGATCTTTGAGTATTCCTAAATTCGTATCTGTACAGTCCTCGATTGATTTTCTGTTCTGTAAAGTACCGCTGGTACGCGAGTACTTAGAAGTCCATTAAACACAGATAGGTTTATTTGGCATTAGAAAATACCCTACCTAGTAGTGTAGGTGCATAATCGTTGGATTACGATTTCTGGATTGGTTGTATTGATGCATCGTATACTCGTTGGATTTTATTGCATCGTTGTTTCTCCGGTTGTTCGTGCATCGTATATCATGCACCATACTTGCACATTGCATACTAACGACTGTTGGCTTACATTTGGTTAAGTCGTCGTTAGTCATATTGTTGCTCGAGTCGCTCAACCACATGATGTCATGGTAGTAGTTAGAGTGCGAGTGTTTGTCCTGTCATGCCAGACAGTGACACCCTCACAGTTGTTTTTAGAGGGATGAGCTGTTGGTGGCTCACCCTCACCGTTGTTTATTTTTGAGGGATATTGTGTGATAGCTCCCCCCCGATGTACCGTGGGTTTGGAGTGTTGATTTTCCAGCATCCTGTCCACTCAACCACGCCTTATGTGGTATTATTATTGTTGTTGTTAGTTATTGATGTTGTTGGAGTGGTACAGTTGTCACAGCCCTACCCACTCGGTCACACAGATGGGATGTGTTGACGGCTTGACTGGCATCAGGGGTGACACATGTCATTGCATCATGTGCATACGTATTTCTTTTATGCATTTGTTTGTGTTTGATGCACTTATATGAGCTATGATTGTTGCATATGTATGACATGCATGTCTATCTTGATATTATTATTGTTGAGCTGTTTATACATGCCTAATGCTTACCCGGATTTTATGCTATGTCGCTTTACTATATGTTATGCATGATTAGGTAAATCTGAAGTTTCTTATTGGACTGTACCTTTTGATTCTCTACTTCGTTATCTTATCTATGCCATGCTTATTTTCTACTCATATACCCGCAGAGTCCGCCCGGACTCACCACCCCTGCTTCTCTTTTTGTTGTTTCAGATAGCAGGTAGTGGTATTGCTTGGAGCCAGGAGATGATCCAGTTGCCAGTCCCTCAGTCTTTCAGTTTCACCGGGTGATTTTGGTTTGGAGTTGTTTCAGAGTTGAGTTACTTTTCCGTATTGGGTATGGTCGATTTGTTTTCAGTACTCGGAGTTGCATTTTATTTCGTTATTGGGTTTTATTGTGGTCAGAGACTTTTATGTTCTCTTTGGATTGTAGTTCATTTCAGTTTAAGGTGGCTGAGCCACCCGTTATCTTTTAGTTGATATAAAACTGCGTGGTGGTGATTTCTATATATTATTGTGATGCCAGCCGCTTGTGGCTGAGCCATATTGATGAGATATATGTATAATTGCCTCATATTGTCCGCTGTACAGGGGAGATGCTGCCCGATTTTCGAGGAAGCATGTGCCTCTGGGGGCGTGACAAGACATGTACTTCATATCTAAGGATCTTAAGATAAGTACCTTAGAATAATTATTTTCTATATTGGAACTTCACGAATCTTAGTGTGTAGGAAAGAGTAAGATGGACAATATAACCCTAAGCACGAGGAAGGTCCAACACGAGGAAGAATCTTCAGAAGATGAAGAAGACACAACGTACATGGTAAAAAAATTATCTAAGTATTTCAAATCTAAAAGACTTAATAAAGTGCAGGGTAAGAAACATTCTCCAAAGCAAAGGAAGATCTGTTGATATAATTGTGAGAAAGAAGGGCACATCAAGGAGAACTGCTCGAGGCTAAAAGTGAACAAATCTAACAAGGCCAAACATAATAACTTGAAAGTCACATGGGATGAATCATCATCAGATTAGTCCGATCTCATGGAATACGTCAGACTTGCAGTAATGGCCGCTCACGAAGAAGAAGAAAATATCGATAAAGGAGGAGTCACATCTGAATATAGCAGCGACGAAGGGGGAGCTTCGGACTTCTAAAAGGGCATGGTAAGTGAGGTATGTTTTCTACCTCCTGATGACCTTTATTCAGGTATCAAGGCAATGATAAAATCGATATGCAAATTAGAAAATAAAAATTTAGAACTAAAAAAATAACTAGCTTCTTTATGCTCACTTGAAATGTTTGACAAATTAAAACATGAAAATGAAAAGCTAAAGGAAGAATTTGAAATATTAAAAAATCATATATGTTCAAAGTTCCTAGTTCTAAAATTAGATATAATAAGAGGACTAAATTGGTATTTACGTTTTCACGGAGGTCAAATTATAAAAAAACCTAAAACATATATTCCACCTAAATTTTTGATTAATCTTGTTGGAAAGAATTATTTTGGGTTCCAAAATCTGTACTAAATTGTTAAATTTCATTTTTTTTGTCAATGATTAATTAATATTTTTTTATAATTAATGCTTATTTGTAATCTTTGATGATTTTTTTAAGACATAACTATTATAGAAAATTTGTTTTATACTTGTTATGATAGAGTTTGCTGTAAGCTATCCACAAATTTTTTTCCAAAATTTTGAACAATTAAATAGATTTATTGTTATTTTTATTCAAAATTATATGTTTTAATTCTAAAAATAGTTAAAAATTAATTTTGTTAAATTCTATTTTTCATAATCTTTAGATTGTCTTTTGAAGGTTAAGAAAAATGTTTTAATTTATTTGAAGTCAAAATCTAATTTTAAAATTATTTTATCAAAATTATCAACTTTGAATTCAAAATTATATTCAAAGTTGATTTTACTATGACAATTTTTAATGAGATGAGTCTGGTCTAAGTTGGATAAAAATTTGAGTAATTTTTAGTAAAAATAATTTTTTTGTAAATTATTTTTCAAAAATTGGATTTTGAATTTTAAAAATAATTTTTTATCAATGTTTGAAAAACTAGATTTTTTAAAAACTAACTATTATCTTTAACATGTTTTAAAAAAAATTAAAAAATTTTGGATGTTTAAATAATTTTCTATGAATATTACCCTTAACATGGTTAAATTTTGATATGATCAAATGGAGAGGAAAAGGATTAAGTTAAGGGGGAGGCTTAATTCTCAATTTTTTTTGTTTTGAATTAAATTGTCAAATATTTATTTATGGAATTTTATATGTTATTTAACCCTAACTTAATTCGGGTTAATACACATCAAAAAGGGGGAGATCGTAAGTACATCAGGTAAGTTTTGATATGGTCAACCGAGTCAAGTTAGGTCCTGTTGTGTTTTTTATCCCTGTGTCTAAGTGTGCAGGAGCTTAGGAGGGCAAAAAGTCGAGAGGAAGACCTAACAGTCGAGAAAGATGGCACGGGAAGGGAGCCGACGGGCTCAGTGCATCTGAGGGATGTGGAGATCTGTCGAAGAGTACGCCGGTGGAGTGAGAAGGATGCGCACAATGTCCGAGGGATGAGAAGCCAGGGGGAGGCACATTCGAGGAGAAGGCCAGAGGAGGATTCTGGTGACCCCAACTCTGGAAGGCCCCAGATTACCCAAGAAGACCCGCTGTAGACTGGTCTGCATTGTGCTAACCAAAAGTCACTCGGGCTCTTGTGAATAGGGGTGCCCCTATGCACTCAGGCACCCGTGTTCCTGAGCGACCTAGTGCATACAGGCGCCCGAGAAGCCATAACTCATCCAGAAGTAGCCGTTCACAAATGTTGCGAATTGGATAACCCCTGAGCCACATGTCGGGCACCCCTAAGCACTCAGATGCCCGTATAGGGCCACGTCAGCAATCAAATAGGTTTGATTGGGGTTATGAATAGACTCCCATAGCTCAATTACAAATAAGCAATTCATTTTCTTGAGTTCTTTATTGTGTAAGAAGCTTCTCTGCCCCAAGGATATAATCAGGAGATCGAGTTATATTTTACCTTGGATTAGAAATCTTCTTGATTGCAAACTAAGTAAATTGGTTGTATCTATTTTCTTTTTGTTTAGTTAATTTCTTATGTTATTATCTTGCTTATCATCTAATGTCCATCTTTGTTTAAGATAAACAAAATATTTTTTTTTAATTTTGCAGGGGCAATTCACCCATTTCTTATCGATTATACTATTTCCGACAATAGGAACCATGGATTATGGAATTTGGTACCCGAATAAATAATATATATATATATATATATATAAGATTTTTTCCCTAAAACCTACTAACTATTTGTGTTAATGTTAGGAATAGGTAATATACATGTTTAATCTATTCTTAAAATTATAGATATATATTTTTTAAAATATAATGTTAATTCTAATATACTTTTGTTGAATGATATAGTTGAATGGAAAGAAAAAAAAATATTAGAATATAAGATATTCGATTCTTTAATGGGTATGGGTATTCAGATGGATATCCGATACCCGATGGGTATGAGGACAAAAGATATAGAATTTGATCCGAATCCGACCCATTGTCATCCCTAGGTTAAGAGCATTTTCATGGAGTTTGAATAAGCAATCTACCATATAGTCTTATTTTCTTCATAAGCAGAATACGTAACAACAACTTCAGTAACATGTCAAGAGGTTTGGGTTAGAAGAGTACTTGTAGATCTTCACCAATAACAAGAACATGCAACTAATATTTTTTGTGATAACAAGGTAACAATTACAGTGAAAAAAATCTAGTTTTTCATGCAAGGATTAAAAATATTGATATTTGTATGCATTTCATTCAAGATTTAGTTGCAAATAATAAAATTACGTTGGAGTATTATAACATCCATGAATAAGTAGCGAATATCTTGATAAAGTCACTTCTAAGAGATAACCTTATTTTTTAATTTCAGATTATGTCTTAGTATTTTCAATTTTGAATCAAGGGAAACGTTCAAAAAATGATTAAAAATTAATAATATATTAAGTTAGTGGGTTGATGACGTGATAATTAATTGTAATAGTAATACTTAGCGGTCATAAGAAAAATATTTGTGTTCAGTGTATTTACATTAGTTGAGATAGTGGGACAGAATTATCAAATTAGTATGGATGGTCATGAATTATGTAAATAGCCCATTAAGTATTTTAGAAATGAATCAATTGAACTTGAAAAATTATTATGTTCTATTTATCCGTTCTTGTACTCTTTATCTTTTTTATTTTTCCCCACAGGCAAAGTAGATGGTTCCATGCATCTATAAATAATTCCAAGATTCTAAATCCATCCAACAACTGGTTCCTTTTTTCTCGCTTTACCATGCATGCGTCATTTCAAAAGAAACACTTTCTTTATCGATCATCATCCAGAGGCATAGAATCTGGAGACGACGTACAGTGTGAGGCCGGCCAATCAACGTTATTTGTCTTCCTCCGAAGGCAAAGCAAAGTGAAGACCAAACATGCATGGTGAGCAGTGTTTAGACAGCCATGGCTCACGAGCTTTCTGCTGTTCCATGTCCTGTGAGATGCTAGCGGCAACTTAATTAAGTTCGAGGACTACGAATTCCCTTCACTTTCAAGGACCACACTGGAAACCTGAAACCACCCACTGTGCATCGCCCACAAGTTTAGGTTTCTTAACCAACCCTGAAGCTGTTAGCTCCCAACTTCCACTTGCTTGACGATCGAGTCCCAATCTTCTTCTTGTCACAGCAGCAATTCCTTTAACAGGTCTGTAGTTTTTTGTTAGCATGGACGAGGCTTTCGTTCCTATCAATTTTCTGGAGTTTGATGCTCCAGTTTATCATTCCTCATGCGTTTTAACAGTATAGATAGTCAAAATAATAATAATAGGTTTTTTTTTATTTTTGTTGTGGTTGTCGTTGTTGTTACACTCCTTGTTTCTTCGTAATTTTGTTAGTGTGATATATTATATAGTAGAAAGGCCCAAATCCTCTCTGATCAGCCCAAATTAAAGTTTAACCCATTTGGAAATTTTCCACAAAAGAAAAAAAAAGTATGTATTAAAAAAATTTATTCTCTTTTATTTGGAAGGTTAGGTGGTAAATGAATCAAACGAGTATAATTGGTCCTTGGTTTTGTAAAAATTTATTTTTTTTGTTAAAATATATATCAATTAAATTAATAATCTTGAATAAATAATTAAACTAAATAAATAAGTTGTAACGCCTGCCCCTCCTATCCTTATAAAAAGGGAAAGGCGGTGCTACGCGAACATATATATATACCTTAACGCAATGGAACAATTTAAAATATGTAAACACATCTTAAAACATGGGAGCATACTTGGTATTCA
Organism: Boesenbergia rotunda; assembly: GCA_024364735.1. Lineage (NCBI taxonomy): Eukaryota > Viridiplantae > Streptophyta > Magnoliopsida > Zingiberales > Zingiberaceae > Boesenbergia > Boesenbergia rotunda. Next base: position 118,237 of record JAGFNQ010000050.1, on the reverse strand, counting down.
TGTGCACAACTTTGTTCAAGAATTTTAATTCAAGAAGTACATTATGCAATTATGTGAACTTACGACATATAAGACTCTAGATGGGGAATGTGCTACTAAGTAAGCATGACATTATATAAGATAAATATCTTTATGCATGAGGGATGTTTCTTTGAAAACATATATGTATAAATACTTGAACATAACTCTCAACATAAGGGTCCGGCATTGTACCATATTCATAATTTGCGCGCATAATTTGCGCGCATCTCTTAAGTAGATACGAGGTAGTTAATCCCGACCTACTAGAAAACTAGGCAACCTTCGGCCTAGGGGCAACGTAGGAGTCCATCCCAAGGACCTTTTTAGGGTCCGGTACAAGCACATACAAAAGTAAAATAGCTTATCATGTTTCCTTTCTTTTCATAAAGAATGCTCTTAGCATCTTTTAGGCATTCCATCATTCATAAGTCATACATAACATAGGTATGTCCTAAAGGGCCTAAACATAATCATGATACATGAAGCATAACATAAAGCAGATATGAATAAGGCCTAACATAATCATAAAGTAACATAGAAGCATGCCAAAATTATTATGTCATTTGATGAATCATGGAAATATGTTCTTGATCTCTTAAGCCAATAGGAAGCATACTAGGGTTTTTAGCCTCCTCCTAAGCCTAAAACTAGAACTTGGCCGAAACCTTCAAACAACCATATGTGACAAAAAAAAATAGCATTTGCCAAGGTTTGAACCTTGGACCTTAGGTGGTAGCAAAGCCTTATAATGCATGTGATAACCAGTAGCCCCAACAGGGGAGTGTTGTTAGAGAGGAGAAGAAAATTATGGTTAAGGGTAGGGGATGTGAAGAGGCACCATGTGAAGAAGGTGAAGAGGCACTTGTGAAGAGACAAAAGACATTATAAATTGTCTCTTCTTCCTTCTTCTTCCACCCCCACCGAAACTCCCTCTCACTCTCCCATTTCCAAAAATTTCATCTAGGGTGTCTCCCCTAGAAAGCTTCACAAGGGAGATCTCTTGAAGACTTAAGACCTCTTATAAGGCGAGAAGAACAAAGGAGATCCTAAAAGCAAGGAGGTCTTCATCGCTCTCAATTTAAGGGTATATAGATTGGTGGTAACCAAGCAAAAGAGGTAAGTCTCCCCTCACCTGTAGTATAATTGCTTTGAGTGTTATGTTGCTTAAATCTTAGAGTAGGCCCCTTGAAGGTTTCGGACAAGCCCTAAAACTATGATTAGGATCAAGTTAAACCCCCAACTATGCTTGCTAATGATTTCCTATGATATGATATGTGTTATATGGCTCAATTGGTTACCAAGATTCATAAACTATAGTACTTTAGCTTGGAGGTCTAGAGTTCGAATCCTGGGGAAGGCAAAAATCCACTGGCCAGGGGTGAGAAGACCTAGTAAGGTAACGACACGGTCGACGGTCGACGACCCATAGAAAAATAAGGGAGTCACCAAATAGGCTACCAAATGGGCCGAGTCATTACATAAGTTAATGAAACAGTTGATTCATGAATAATATTGAGGAACAAATTTTATGAATTATGCTCATCAATAAAAAATTTTATCAACATCATAAATAAAAAATAAAATTTCATAATAAATAAATAAATTTCTATTATCAAATTTAATAATCAATCAAATAAATTTAAAACTATAAAATTTTCAACAATCAAATAATTAGAAATGAAGGTTTCTTAATATCTAAATAAATTATGAAACTCAAATCAAGTTTGAATTAACCTCAGGCTCATAATTCAGCAGCTTAATTTTCTTTAAATCCAACTTAGATGATTTACATGTTGGGATAATCTATAGTCCGGAGTGACCATATATTTTGATATTTGAGCAAAGGGTTTAAGTTAAATTCATCCTTGTCTTTGATATGTGTATTTGAGTGTGCAGATTTTGCAGGATATATACGCATGGACTTAGTTGGACATCTTCGGGGCCGGTGAAGGATGGCATGGGAGACAAGCCGAAAGCTTGCATGCATCCGAGGGATCGTGGACAAAGCAGGGACGATGAGCCAAGATAAGCGGACTTCGAGGCATACGTGAAGGATGACATGGGAGACGAGCCGTGGGCTTGCGTGCATCCGAGGGACGAGAGCCAAAGTCGAAGAGGGCTTGGGGGCGACAGATCGAGGCTGTTGGAGCAGGGACGATGAGCTGAGGGAAGCGGACTTCGAGGCATACGTGAAGGGTGGCATGGGAGACAAGCAGCGGGCTTGAGTGCATCCGAGGGACGAGAGCCAAAGTCAAAGAGGACTTGAAGGCAACAGATCGAGACTGCTGAATGAAGAGCCGGTTAAGTCGTAAGGTGTCGAGTGATGAGGGAATTGTACTCGGGAAGGAAATCCTAGGGTTCGAGTGCTGAGAGAAATGTACTCAGGAAAGGGAAACCTTAGGTTTAGAAGTGGACTAGTCGACTAGTGCCAGGGCAGACAACTGATGAAGTCCATAGAAAGATCAATCGACTGCCCCTGGAGCAGTCGACTGATGACCGCTGAAATTTAAACGTTAGGCTGTAACATTCGAATCTAAGTGAAACCAATCGACTGGCCTTGGACCAGTCGACTGGTAACGGTAATTTCAGCCTAGAGCACTATTTAAAGGGGCTCGATTTTGGCTGTGAGTTCTTGACGAAATTGGCTTTGGTTAAAGGCCAATTAGTAGTCTGAGAGCTTAGAAAGGTGTTGCCGGTTGTGGCGAGGTTTCTCCATCCACAAGGAGCGACACAAGCTAGCCGGAGGTCTTCCAGGGAGTCATCCACCGACGGATCAGAATTGTCCACCTTACGGACAGTCATGGAGTAGGAGATTCATCTCCAAACCACGTAAATTGGTTTGTCTTCTTAGTTGTTAGATTTTATTATTTATTATTCTGCTTGCGCACTAACAACGTGTAGAAAGAAAACCACGATTAAAGTGGGTGATCGAAAAGTTGTTATTCACCCCCTCCCCCTCTAGCAAATGACAAGGTCCCAACAAGTGGTATCAGAGCCGGGGTCGCTCATCTACAGACTAACCGCTGGGAGAGCAAAAAGCTAGAGGAAGATGGACTCGGAAGGTCCGCTAGGATGGGATATTCGGATTCCACCTACATACGACCGAGTTGACTTCGATTATTGGAGGAAGCGATTGGAGACGTGGTTTCAAATGGATTGGAACCATTGGATCGCATTGGAAGTTCCCTTTGAAGCTCCAACGGACAAGAAGGGAAAACGCCTTCGGCCTCGGTATTGGACCAAAGATCAAACGGAGGAAGCGGAGGTGGATAAGGAGGTAACTAGAATTATATTAATTTATTACCTCCATATATTGTGTCAAATGTAGGAGAATACAAGAATGCATGTGAGCTATGGAGAAAGGTGATAGCTTTGCATGAAAATTCATCACAAAGACAAGGAGAAGAAAAGCCCAAGGAGGAGGGGTCATTGGCCCAAGAAAAGGAGAAGGACCAATCGGGAGTTGAGTCAAGTTCAACATCCGAAGAGGAGAAAAAGGTAGAATCGTCCACATCCTCAAGTGAGGAAGAAATAGAAGATGTCTCCACTTCAAAGATTGAGGAGGAGGAGAGATCATCCTCAATGTCGGAGCAAGAAGAAGCTTCCACCTCCATCAAAGCAAAAGCAAAGGATCACATAATTTACTTTGGGTGTAATCAAAAGGGACACTACAAGGATAAGTATCCATTGGGTAAGAAAAAGGAGGTAAACCCTAAACTCAATTCAAATAGTTTGAAAACTAACATGAGTTGTAGGGATGAAGCAAAGAAGGATAAGAAGCATATAATTTACTTCACGTGTGGTGAGCATGGACACTACCACACCAAGTGTCCAAAGAAAGGAGAAATCAAGAAATTGGCGCACTTGAAGAAATTGGAAAAGAAGAGGAGCTCAAGTCAAGGGGGGAGCTTCAAAGGTAAAAGGGAAGGTAATCCCTTAATTTAATCTAATTTCTAATTCTTATATGCTTGTTAAGAATAATCATGGATTTAGGTATGATGATAGGAATAGGGTTAACAAGGTAGATAAGTCTAGGAAGTCATTACCCGTAGCTAGACCAAGAAAGACCCAAACTACCATGCCTAAGGGAAGGAAGGTGGTTAATGATCAAGGCACAAATCCCAAGAAGGGAATACATATGCCTAGAAAAGTGGGTAGGTCTAGGAGTGTTCAAGGTGGACATGTTGACTCTAGGATTAGAGCTCTAGGTTGGAAAATCAAGTCTTAAGGGCAAGACTTGAAGAAATGGAGAAACCCCTAGATAGATTCACTATTGGATCAAGAGTTTAGGTATGAGGTTGGGAAGTCAAAAACCCAACAATGATAGATCGGGTCTAGAATACCGATCTATGTTCTCCGATGTCAATGCAAAGAAATATGCTAGGGTAGCATACGACTATGGCAAGGAGGGGAAGTCCAAAAATGGCAAGGGGATATCATGTAAAAGCAAAAAGAAAGTCTTAACTAAGGACAAGGGATCGAAAGTTAAAAAGGTTAGGGTTGTAGACCAAGAGTCATAGGAGGTGCACCGGTGTGGTCTAGCGTTTGTTGAGTCGCCTAGGGAGGTGGCTATGGCTAAGAGCTCAAGGGGGAGCTCTAGGAGCCAAGTTGGGACCCATGGTCTATGGATCCCAGGAGGATTTCTCTCAGAAGTCTAGATGGGTCATAAAGTGTACCAAAAGAGTTGGAGACAGATTTGAAGTCTCAATCCTAGGGATTTGACACAATAGGTTTGAGTTTCATGCATGAAAGCATGACATTGGGAGTCATATAGCATGGAAGTTGGTTTTTGATGTGTGGATGCTATATAAACCAATGCTATGGATGCATTGTGGTTTGGTATGGGCAGAGACATCAAGAGAAGGTCTAAACTAGGACTTTAGATCAATGTTCAATTGAACCATTTATATAGTATTGGGTTTTGTGTCAATCATAGGATTGGTGATAGATACATTTTTAAATGTATTTTTCCCAAGTAGATACGGGTACCACAAACCTATCCACAAAAATTTGGAAATTTTTGGAGATTTGTGAAATTTCTGGTGCATTTCTAAAATTAGGTCAGAAATGCTGAAAATAGGATTTTTAGGGTGCCAGTCGACTAGGTCAGAGGGCAGTCGACTGGTAAAGGCTGAAATTGATTTTTTAGCAATCAAAAGGTGTCCAAATGATGTAAAAGAAGTGTGTAATCTTATGGGAAGTTAGTACATGATGTTTATGATCATTAGTGGTTAAAGGATCTAATAAGAGGGAGATTGTTGGAATCCTTTTGATGTGTGGCAAAGGGGGAGAAGTGTTGGGTTTAAGTGGGAAACCAAACACGCCTTTGCAAAAAATCCTAGGTCAAGGGGAAGCTTAGGTAAAGGGGAAGCATTGTTGCTCAATTGGTGGCGTAAGGGGAATCTTGGAGAGGTTCTTAAAAAGTCTTTGTAAGTCCAATGTAGGGGAAAGTCCTAAACTCTTAGGGAAGTTAGGTGTGGGGATGTCTTGTGATAGGATCCATGCATATTTGCTATTTGATGGTATTAGCATTGTATTTGCTATTTATTTTTCCTAATATAAACGTATTGTCAAACATCAAAAAGGGGGAGATTGTTGGGGTAATCTATTGTCCGGAGTGACTATGTGTTTTGATGTTTGGGAAAAAGGTTTAAGTTAGGTTCACCTTTATGTTTGATATGTGTATTTAAGTGTGTAGGCTTTGCAGGATACTCATGGACTTAGTTGGACGTCTTCGGGCCGGTGAAGGATGGCATGGGAGACAAGCCGAGGGCTTGCACGCATCCGAGGGACCATGGACAAAGCAGGGACGATGAGCCAAAAGAAGCGGACTTCGAGGCATACGTAAAGGATAGCATGAGAGATGCGTCGTGGGCTTGCATGCATCCGAGAGACGAGAGTCAAAGTCGAAGAGGGCTAGGGGGCGACAGATCAAGGTTGCTGGAGCAGGGACAACGAGCTGAGGGAAACGGACTTCGAGGCATACGTGAAGGGTGACATAAGAGACAAGTCGCGGGCTTGCATGCATCCGAGGGATGAGAGCCAAAGTTGAAGAGGGCTTGAAGGCAACAGATCGAGGCTGCTGGATAAAGAGTCGGTTAAGTCGTGAGGGATTGAATGTTGAGGAAATTGTACTCGGGAAGAAAATCCTAGGGTTTGAGTGCTGAGAGAAATGTACTCGGGAAAGGGAAACATTAGGTTTAGAAGTGGACCAGTCGATTGCCCTAGTCGACTGGTGCCAGGGCAATTGACTGATGAAGTCCATAGAAAGATCAGCCGACTGCCCGTAGAGTAGTCGACTGATGGCCGCTGAAATTCGAACGTTAGGCTGTAACGTTCGAATCTAAGTGGGACCAATCGACTGGCCTTGGACCAGTCAACTGGTAACGGTCATTTTAGCCTAGAGCACTATTTAAAGGGGCTCGGTTTTGGCTAAGAGTTCTTGACGAAATTGGCTTTGGTTAAAGGCCAATTAGTAGTCTGAGAGCACAGAAAGGTGTTGCCGATTGTGGCAAGGTTTTTCCACCCACGAGGAGCTACATGAGCTAGCCGGAGATCTTCCGGGGAGTCATCCACCGACGGATCCGGATCGTCCACCTTACGGATAGCCGTGGAGTAGGAGATTCATCTCCGAACCACGTAAATTGGTTTGTCTTCTTAGTTGTTAGATTTTATTATTTGTTATTCCACTTGCGCACTAACAACGTGTAGGAAGAAAAGTAGAAAACCACGATTAAAATGAGTGATTGAAAAATTACTATTCATCTCTTCCCCCTCTAGCAAAGGACAAGGTCCCAATATTACATCCCTATTCCCTACCGACTGTACCTTAATAGGTTCTATGCATATTAATTTTTTTCTTGTCACATTTTAAAATGCTATATATAGCTTAATTGAAAGTCTAAAACTCAACCTTTCTAAATGGACGCACGGGTCATCCTCTTGTTTAAATTTTTTAATTGGTATTAGATATTTATTTTACCCCGACTAATTATATGGATGACCGAAGTTTACATTTTTTAATTAGTATCATATATTTTACCCTAACTAATTATAGGGATGATCGAAACGCTTACGACAGTTTATCACTCTAATGTTGTTAGGTTAACCATCCACTGAAGAAAGTTTATCAAAATTGAGATTCAATTCTTAGACATTTGAAAATTTATAAAATGTTTTACCACTACATATCCCAGGAAAAGAGTTTGAACATTGATATACAAGTGGAGAAGAGCTGTTTGGTTTGTTCCATTTTCTATTTTTATTTTTCAGAAAATTATATTTTCTCATTTTCTAGAAAATGACTTTATTTCATTCTCTGATTTTCCAGAAAATGTTATATCTTTTTCTGGAAAATAAAACTGAAAAATACAAACCAAACACGTTTTCTAGAAAATTATATTTTCTAAAAAAAAATGAAAAACAAGCATACCAAACGCCTCCTAAAATTCTTTTGCTTTCTAGTTTAATTATATCCTTTGATTGATATCATTGTCTTAATTGCTGTCCCCTGCTATCGCTGTCAATGTTGGAAGTGGATTTATCACGTCCCTAGAAGTCCATATTTGTTCGAAAATCAGACAACAACTCTCCTATATAGCGGATAATATGAAGCTATACATGTACATCTCACACATATAGTAAGTACAACCACATATGACTGGCAACAATAGAACAAAAAATAATCAACCATCACAATCACGCAGTTTATGAACTTCTAATTAATAAATAATAAATAACTTGAACTCCGTAAGATAAATACAAATATAAGAGAAGTCCATGACATACGTACAAGGCCACAACCAAGCGACCAAACATCGATATGTCCACTATGGAAATAAAATAACATCTGAAGAAAAATAATAAACAACCTCAAATCAGGAATACTCAACACTAATGGGACGATAGATGGATCCTCTCCTGGCGATATGAGACACTGCTATTTACTACCTGAAATAAAAAAGAAAGCGAGTGGTGGTGAGTCCAGAGTCGAACTCTGCGAATATAGTAAACAGATAAATGCATGGTATACATAAGGCAATTAAAACAGATAGTAACAAGTATAGTCTCGGGAACGTAGAGTACACAACAAATACAAAAGCATACCTGCGGGGCACGATCAGGAACCCCCATACCAAGTCAATAAGATGCTCGTACTACTGAGCAGATCCAGATCAACTAACAAATATAAATCAAATACATATATGTATGTTAATCAAGTGCAACAAATATAGCTCAAACAAATGCAAGATGCATCGTATACAAATGATGCAACGACATGCGTCACTCCTATACACTAATCTACAACCATCACACATATCTGCGAGGCCGATTGGGCAAGAGCTGTGACAACCGTACGCACTCGCAGATCCATCTCTTATAAATGGTTGAGTGGACAAGATGCTGGGAGAAAAACCTTGATCCCGAACCCCAATACAAGGGAGAACACAACCGCTCTGTATCAAACATCTCAGGGGAACACAACCGCTCTAATATCCAAAAACAAGGAGGAACAACCTCTAACTCTAGGAAGGGGAGCATAACCGCTCTAGTACCCAATAGGGGAGCAGAATCACTCTGTCTATCCCTCATAAATAACAGAGGGAGTGTCACTGTCGGCCACTACTCCAACAACTACCACTATCCATGAGTGATTGAGAGTTGCACGACAGGACGGTCGCTGACACTCTGACAACTATCACTACCCATGAGTGGTTGAGTGGGTAGACCAGTATATGACTGACGGTGGGCTTAACCACAAGGAATCGATAACCGTCAGCATGCAACAATGCAATATGATGCATGATATCATTTGGCACAAACAAAATCAGGTCAACTAAGTCAATAAGCAACACATGTACCCAAACCAGAAACATAACAAACACATATGCAACTAATCTAGTAGGTGAGGTATATCTAATGTCAACCAAACCCTATATAAGTCATATGTCGTTTCTAAAGTACACCCATACTAGCGGTACTCTTCGAATCAGAAAAATAAAAGTCGAGACTATATAACTAAAATTTTAGAATTTTATCTCAAAGATCAAACAAAGAGTAAGTACGAAGCAGGAAAGCAAACGGTATAAATTTAAGGTAAAGTAACTCACTCCGATAAGGGAACAATCATGCATTTAAAGGTAAACGAGCTATAAAATTAAAAGAGAAGTACCCGCCTCGTAAATGTCATAGACTATCGGAGAGAACCTCCCACGCTCAACCGTGTGAGTTCAATGTCAAGGTCGATGGCAATGTTGTTTCCATTTAGCAATATCTGATCAAGCTTTGTTATCCTATGCCCCTCCGATGTGATTTCACTTCAAATGTGCGCTTAGATGTCTCTTTCTGTGTAATTGATAAGAGCTGATGAACTTCTAAAGATATCAGAAGAGCTATCAGAGAATTGCATAATTATCTTTGTATATGAGATCTCAAGACTTCCAGGTTCTCTAGTTTGAAAGAAGCATATTTGCCAGGGGCGGATTTACATGGGGACCTGGGAGGGCCACGGCCCCCCCCCCCCCCATTTTTAATAATATTATTTTTATATAGAAATTTTTATTTTTTTAGTATAGCAATTTTTATTTTCTTAGTATATATATAAGTTGACTCCGTTAAAAGTCTATATTTGTACTGGGATTAATGGTAAGTCTAATTTTTATTTTAGCATACATCTAGGATTCAAATCCCTTGGATGATTAAATTTAAAAAAAAAATATTTTTTTTAAAAAACATTACCTTTGAAAGATTAGAGAAGATATTATTATAATAATTATTTTCTTGATTATTATTATAATAATTATTTACGTTGGCCCCCTCGAACTTATAATCCTAGATCCGCCACTGATATTTGCTATGCTGCTTCAAGTAACCGTCTTTACTACGCCATCCAATGACAGGTCCACCAAACACTATTCTGTCCAATTTCTATTATCTTCAAGAATCTCAACTATTTAGTAAGGTGGTAGCGATTCGTTCGCCCCCAAACCCCCGCCAATCCGTCCCAGGTCAACACGGAGAAGGTAAATCACGGGGGCTACTAGCCCGGATACTGTGGCTAGCGCGTGAGAAGGGTGGGTATACTGGCTTTGCCAGGATTTGACCCCCAGACCTCTTGGTAGCAACACTCACGCACTAACCATCAGTCCATCCCACGGGGACATTTAGTAACATCTTCGAGGACCATGTTGACGTAGACATCAAATCGTCTAAGGGTTCCAACGAGCTCCTTATCGCCCTTCATGATCACCCAAATCTTTGACCCGATACACCTGTCGATGAGCTCCGAAGGTAGAAGTTGCGACGGATTTCCCGCCATGGAGACGGCTTGCTCCAATCCAATTTGTGCAGTCTTGCTGTCGGAGAAAGGAAGAAGACACCCCCAGCGCTGAGAGTGCTTTGAAGATGAAGTTTGGCGTCGGCTCGACCCAATGAAAAAGAGTTGAGATCGTCGGAGATCGAACGAGAGGAAAAGAGAGGGTCGCGTGAGAGAAATCGAGAGGAAAGGGGGAGGAGCAGACCGGTGAACGACACTGAGGAGTGGACTGTGGCTGGCTTTATGTGGAGAGGAACCGCAAAGGGAAAAGGAAGCGGGTGATGAGGGCTTTCGGTAGGGGTTATCATACGCACAGTGAAAGTGAATGTCTCAGTGAAAATTTTAACCGTCAATCGACGCTATGTCCGATCGTAAATCGGACACCGTCGGCCGCCACCCCGAACCAAACTATACCCTGGGGGCATGGTGAACCCGTCCGGGATCGCCGCAATTGTGATCTCACATCATTCACCGTCGATTTCGACGGGTTCATCGTTGCCGGCGATCCCGACGGGTTCATCGTCCCCCAAGTATAGTTTAATTCAGGACGACGATCAGAGGCGCTGGTGTTGTCCGATCGGCAATCGGACATCAGACGTATAACCCATTAAAAGAAATAGTTTTCACTGAGATATTCACTTTTACTGTATAAATCATTGCTCTTTTGGTAGTTCGTGCTAGGGGGAGGGGGAGGGGGAGGGCGTGGGTGGGTAGAGCGCGAGGGGAGGAGAAAAAGAAAAGAAAAAAAAGACAAAATACATAAATAATGGTGACATTTTTAAAAAAGACCCTTTAATTTTGAATATTCCAAACCAAATCCCTAAGTTTCATTTTTTTTACACTTTAACCTTTGAATTTTCGATATAGATCATTTCTGATCCTATTGCCATTCTGTTCAATACAGTGTTCATTGTTCAGGCTAAACTCCTATTGCAAAAAGCAAGAATAGTAATGACAGAACAAACCGCACGTAAAACATCAAAAAGATCAAATATTCTACAAGCAAGCATGACTGACGGTTAAGAACAGGCTAACCTAAGAAGGAATACTGTATCTTCAATATCCATTCTGAGTCCAGATTCAGGGTCCATTTCTCCTCCCAGTTTCCATGGAGTCGAGAATTGTGCTTGTGTTTCTCGCGTAGCTCCCATCCTGATGTCCAGATGCAACACCTACGGTTTCAACCTCAGAAGGCCTCGTGCGCAAGGAGCTTGCAGTAAATGGCTGCAATGGCACATTGTCCCTGGCATCAGACACTGCCCTCAAGAACGCATGGGGCAACCAACCTGCACAGTCACAAAACTGAATTATTAAGGATGATAATTTCCTCCAAATCCGATTCATTATCTGACCCAAATGGAACTGAGCAGCAGTACCTTGTAGGTCGTATGGGGGAGGGAAAAATTGCAGGTAACAAAACGAAGCCACCACCAATCCTGCACAAGTGCAAACAGGTTAAAGAAAGAAGTCACATAGAACTTTGGTAATTGAGGCTCAACGACCAATTTGGTTCTGAAACAAACCTAGGAAACCTCCTGTAAATACGTCTTGCCAATGATGCCAATAGTCATCCACTCTGGAAATCGCCACGAGTGCTGCAGCGAGCAGAGGAAGAAACACAATGCACAGCTTTGCAACGTGGCCCCTGCCATCAAAAGCCTTGATCTTCCCTGCTAGGTACCATGATAGGAAACCGAGACCCGCGAAAGACCCTGCAAGTGTTCAGGTTTTGCCCGACTAATCTTAGAGGTTTGAAAGGCCATCTTAGATACCAGAGAAGATAGGAGCTTACACGACGAGTGCCCACTCGGAAAACTCTTGTGCCCTTCTTTGATGACGCTTTTCTCGCCGTGGCATATTGCCCGAAAGGTGAAGTTATCGTATTTCTGCACGAGAAGATTTGTTATGGCGATTCATTAGTCTCAAACATATTGACTAGGACTCACAGGAATCCCATCGGGAAAGCAACGCCAGTAGAAATCCGGCCTCGGTCTACCAACGGCGTCCTTTATCGCATCAGTTATAACTCCGGTTATGACCACCGAGAAAAGCAAACCTGATCGTGTTGTGCGTCAGCGCGAAGTGAATACTAGCTGGATTAGCAGCAGAGGAGAAGAAACGCACCTAATATGGCATTGTGCAGATCAAAAACATTCCTCCTTCTGAAGTAAATTCCTAGAATAATTGAGAAAGGTAACAGAACTGCGAGTATCTGCCAGGAAGGAGAAGAAGATATTGTTACGCAATGAACAAAAGGCGACAAACACCCTTAACCACTTGAAAGAAACTAGACGCATCGCACCGGAACAGCCCAAAACGGCACTGTGTTCTTTTTCAATGGGTACATCAAATCTGTCATCATGCCACTTCCCACAAACCGATGGAAAGGTTCGATGAGATTTAGACAGCCATCTACTATCGCAAGGAGGATGAGGATGACCCAGTCATGCATGTGGAACCTAGCAATTTTAGTCCCATGGGTTCTCAATGATTGACCTCCTAACTGAATATCTGGCATTTTAACCTGATTGTAGTGGAGGAAAAAAAAACTTTTCAATCGGCAAACTGCAAAGAAACATGCACTAACAAGATTCTGAAATGCGAAAACCTTTTTCACTATGTTTGTTTGGGACTTGGGAGTCAAATAAACCTTTCTCTTGTGAAATAAAGGATTCCCCGGATCAAACTTGAAAGAATTTAATACAATCTAAATTCTAAAACACCATCTTTTGGTATGTTTAAAAACCTTTATTTTTAAGTTGAGAAACAACTGAAGAACTCGACAGCTGAAGTAGGTTCAAGAAATTAAAATCACAAGAAAACAAACACGAAAAAAGGAACAAAACAAAGAGAAGCCTAAGAAGTTATCTGATAGATTTTCCCCTTGGCAATCATCACCCATAAGACTTTTTTTTTGTCTTTGAAACTAAACAAAACAACACAGCGCTTGAACTACAATTCCAAGAAGGATCGGAAAAACATCAGAGGAGATTCTAAGAATGCCAATAGAACTAAAAATTTAACAAAAAGAAAGCTTCTCACTGCTCTTCTCGGGTGTCAAAGAGAACTTGTTCGCCTCTGCAAGCAACTTATCCCGGAACCAGGAAAGTCTCAAGAAGGAGGAGAAGTTTCTACTCCTTGAGGGGGAGTTCCCGAGTTGGTGAGCAGACACGGAGATGAGTTATGTTGCTTCCAAGTCTTGGACAGAGGAAGGAACAGATCGAAGAGGAAGACGCGTTCTCTTATATTTCAGCGCCTCTAGATCCGTTGGAAAAATCAAAACGAAGCTGCAAATCGGATGCTGTGAATCGGGAAGGTAACTACGTGGGGAGGCGATGATCGGGGTCAACTATTTGATCCTCAAGCACACTTGTCCAAGTGGTATTCGGCCAATTCGACGGATTAAATTTGATCTGATCCAATGGTTTATATTTTTCGAATCTTTACTTATTCGTTAATATCTTAATTTCGTATTCAGAAATGAGAACTTATCTTAATTTTCTGATAACGGTAAATCTACGTATTGTAATCAGTTAGAATGAATTTTTCTAAATAGAAAAAAAATCATTTAATATAAAAATAAATAAAAATATATATAATTTAATATGAGAATAAAAAAGTAAAAAAATAATTAAATTTAGACACCTTTAATGATGTTAAAAATTATCTAAAAATTATAATGGATTTTTATAAATTAAAAAATTAATTTAATATGAAAATAAATAATAAAGTATATAATTTGATATGAAATAAATAGAAAAGAATTTTATTTAATAGAAAACAAATAGAAAATGATATAATTAGGTTTAAACATCTTCAATAATAATTTAAAAATTAAAAAAAATTAAAATCCTTAAAAAAAAAAATCTGACGAGTTATATTCTAGTTCATTGCCCTGCTAATAAATAGCATATCCTTTCACAAATTACTTAAAATTTTAAATTCACCAAAAGAATCTCCAAGTTTTAAATTATATATTTATATTTGTGTTCATGGTTTATTTTATTATATTAAATATTCAAAATTTCAAAATAATTTTTGTGATGTAAACAAAGCCACAATCAATATGAGCTAAGAAATGGACCAGGTTTCAAATAAATAAATAAATAGTTGGCGTCCTAATCTTGGCATCTAGTTTTGATTTTATTACTTATTAGTCAATAACTGGCCAAAACATGAGCTGCCAGCGACAATGATTTGAGACTTGAGAAGGACAAACAAATTTAAAAATCAATAAATTAAATTTATATGTTTTTATTTTATTATTTTTATTATTTTATTTTTAAAAAAAGTCCTACAGACTAGGCACAAGATGATCCAGTCCAGCCCTGAAATTAGCAGATCAAAGCTCAAACCGGTGCTCGATTTGGATAGTTTTGAATAAGAAAAACTAAGAGAGCATTTTTTTTTATGAGATTTTTATTTTTTCTCAAAAATCAAACCCAACTTCTCTCTCTTTCGTCTTTTTAGGGTGGGGCCACCAAAAAAACCTCCCTGTTGAATTGGAAAGCAATAATTTATTGAATTGAATTCAATCGATATCGATTTATCCTTTCGCATTTCAATAGACGGCATCGACTTTTGATTTATTTATTTATTCTGAAATTATTCTGTTGAAATGGCCGATCAATTCCAATTTAAAAAGATAGAGGCAAAGTCATTATCAGGGGAAAAAATAGTCGGCAACGATGAAATACACTGTTTTTTTACCTGTGAATATCAATTCATCTCCTCCGCGCCACAGCCGCCTCGCCTGTCTTTAAGGAACGTAACCAGTTTAGGCATCGCCTTCTTCCTCTTCTTGATCACAACCAGCGGAGACCGAACATGCCAAGCTGCAGGTGACGACGGAATCCTCCTCAATTTAGTGCTTGATCTTGATTTATTTTGCTTTATTCTCTCCGACATTTCCAGTTCATCCCTATCTTCTTCGATTTCGTCCGCCTCTTCCAAGCCGCGTATGTCTTGTTCTTGTTCAGTTATCGCGTTCACTTCCTCCTCTAAAGATTTCCTAGAGAACGCGGCTGTCTGCGCCTCGTAAATCTCTGGCGCTCCCGCGTCTCGGAGCTCCCTGTTCTTCCTCTCCAAAAGCTCAGCCTCCGCCGCGACCTTCCTCTCCCTGTCCACGACCGCCGCAACCCACGCCACCGCAGCCGCCACCTTCTTCTCCGCCACCGCTTGAGCTGCCCTGCCCCTCCGCACCAGGTACTCGTGCTCGCTCCTCGAAATGCTTATCGTCGATCCGAGTCGGAGCAAGAAAGCTCTCGTCTTGACGGCTGTCTCGACCACTTTCTTCAGCTTCTTGAGCGCCGTGGCCTCCGACGCTTTAGCCGCGCGCAGAGTTCGCACCGAAGCCAGCGACTTTTCCTCGATTTCTGACTCGATCTTAGCCATTTGTCCTCTGATTCCATTGTTTTCTTCGCGGATTCTTTCTCGTTCTTTCTCTGCAGCCTCTGTTTCGGCTCGAAGTCTCTGTATCTCAGCGGACAAACTGGAAGAGGATGTGCTCATCCTCTCATGACCGGCCATCAAAGCTTCAAACTTTGTCTTGGTTTTCAAAAGCTCAGAGTTGAGTCGCACGACCTTGGATTCAGCTCTCTGCTCTAGTTCCTTGAGAAGATTAGTTTCTGCGTTGATATGAACCATCTCCTTTCTAATAAAATCCATCGCGTTCATGAAGTGAAAGGCCTCTTCCTTGATCGACGCCAACTCTTGTTTTGCTACCGAGAGCTCTGTTTCTTCCCGCAATTTGGGCGCCCGAATCGAACCTAACTCTGTTTGCAGAGCAGCGATTGCCAAATTAGTGACCGCGAGTTCAGATTCGAGTTCCTGCTGCTGCTGTACTTCTCGGTTAAGATCTTTCATTGTCGATTTAACAGCCGCGATTCTCTGGGCAAACTTATCAGCCACAGCAGCTCTTTGCGACTCGATTTCATCGCGCTCCCGCTCAGCTTCAATCCTTGCGAGCACAACAAGCATGTGCTCTTCATCCGAGGCTTCAATCTGCCTCCTTAGCTGCTCAACGGACTCCGAAAGCTGCATGGCTCTTGAACTCAAGGCTTCGGCTTCCTTCTCAGCATTGGCTTTAGCTTTCTTGGCGGAGGCCATCTCGAGCTTTAGCCTGCTCAGTTCATGTTTCGTCAAGACAAGTTCCTGTGTAGTAAATTTGCTTCCTGAGCACAGATTAATCAAAATGGAACAACGTGAATAAAGTTTGACGAGTACCTCTTGCGGAGGAGGAAGCTGGCTCTTGTGTTGCTTCTCTGTTTTTTCACCAACTTGAAGTTTGCCACTGTACTCCAATCGAGCACCTTGTGTGCTCTGGGATTGCCTTGCAGCCATTCAAAACCCAAAGTCTGCGGGATTAAGATTAAAAAAAAATGGTAACTTTACCTATGCATGGAACGGAAAGCTAGGGAAACCATTCAATTTTTGTCCGACTTTTGTGTGTAGTGCAAAGGTTTTGTTTGGCTGACAGTGTCCGAAATGCTATCTTCTCTGTGCGGTATTCACAAGCCTCATTCTGATTAATCCTTATTCAGAAGAAGACAAAATTATATCACACATCTGGTTCTGATCTCTGCAAAAATATAAGACAAAATAAATGAGGAGTTAGTTTTAGATTAACCACTAAAAGATTAAAACTAATATATTAACTTGCATGTTTGCCAAAATGAAACACCACCGGCTTTGTGTAAAAAAGTGTCACCAGAATATGTTGTACGGTTGATTTAGTACACAAATAATCCCACAAATGATAGCTTTATGAGGTACAACAAATTGCCAATCACATCTTCAAAGTAAAACAGCAATATAAAACAAAAACGAAGCTACTTAATATACATTTTTAGATAGGATTCTACACGTCTGGGAATGAGAAAAAAAAATACAACCGAGTTTGAATATAAATCCTTAGTCAATATGGATGATGTCGCAGGCTGCGGTCTCTGTGTGATCTCATGACAAGAGATTTTGAAATCCATGAACTGTTGGATCCCGATGGCTCGTCTGATAACCAACAACACAAGCGGCCATCTTCACCTCCAGTCCAACAGAAAATGTTATTTTTCGAAATGGAGCGTTGAGTTCCTGAAGCAGGCAAGACACTTCTGACAACTCCAGCATGTCCACCCTCAAGAATAGCTTCTGCAACCCCAATTGTTCCAACATGATCATTGTTGATGGGGAAGAAACCAAGAGTCCCTGAGCCCGTGCCACCAATCACCCATAGCCGATCTTCAATTTCAGAGTAATGGCAATCAACGAAATAATCTATCTGCCAAAAGGAAATGATAGATTATACTATCTCCAAAGAAATATTCCTAGAAATGATCAAAAAGATGCAAGTGATGTGAAAACGGGGGAAAACAGCTATTTTTCATGGCTACATACGTTATACAGAAATAGCTGCCTCAAATATATATGATATATCCCTCTTGAAACACTTTATCATATACCCTCATGAAGTCCCCACATGGACCCATTAATCCAATTCTTTTGGCAATACTATTGCATACCAAACAATTTTCTTCAAGCAGTTCTCTGACCCTGAAAACATGGAAAGTCAGAGAACTACCTGAAGATCATGGAAAATTTCAGTGATTTTCTGACTAAAACAAGGTGGAAATCAACTAAAGCAATATTCCAATAAGGTGGTATATGGTGGTGATATATGGTATAATTTTGTTCCCTCATAATTTTGCAGTTGAAAATCTTCATTATCCTATATACTAAGAAGAATTAAATGCATATACCCAGTTTTTTTAATCATAAGAAAATATTATTGCAAAACTCATTAATTTTAAATGTCATAGCATATACCATACACGACGATGGATGGCTACCAATGTTACTGTGATAATCCATCTATATAATAATACAAATTATGTTGCAGCATTATTTGTCAAATGCACAAAAATGCCACCAAAAATGGTATGAAGTATTGCATAAAGCAGATGCACAGAGATGAAAATGCAAGCGCAAAGAGTGATGGTAATTAGAGTCCAAGACTAGAGCTTACAGTACTATAGTTGTGGATCAAAAGAAACAGTAGAAAGACATACATCATCGAGATTCCACTTATTGGAAGCCAGCGAACGAGCATCTTCAAAACTCACTTCTCTTCTTGCATTTCTCCAATCCCAAATGCTGCAGGCATAGAATAACAAACTACTTGAGACATAATATTAAACAACACGATTATAATAGGATTAGGAAGTAAGATCATCTTTGAGTGAAAAAGAAAATATTGCAAGAGAAAAATATAAAATTAATATATCAATTTAAATAGGAAAATGACAACAACAAAAATTAAAATTAAACCAATATTGCATCATCAAATTACATAAAAATTGAAGCTACGCAATATGATATCTAGCAGAAATTTCTCAGACAAGGAGCATTCGACTAATTTAAAAGAAATCAATGTTAGCATATAAAAATGGAAAATAGTGAAAATTTCTATTTTGACACACCTATAGCAATATCAAATTTATTGCATTTTAATTGAAGCAGCCAAAAGGCTAGTCCAATTGAAACCGAAAATTCCAAAAAGTCCTAAATAATGGCAAATACTAAATAACTATCATCTTCTTCTAAAACATGATAGTATCACAGATCATTGTAGTGTTTTGATGTTGCTTCAAAACATAAAACCACCAACAAAAATTACCTCAATGTCTCTAGATGTGTCATACACCAAAGCTTCTGATTCATGGTTCCAAAGAATCCTATTTTTGCAATCGAAGTTTCCACATTCATCACCTACAGCAATAAAGATAAAACTATTTTTTTAAAAAAAACCTACAAGTGCAAATTGCCATCTTTTGAGGCTCAATACATTGCAGGCTCATGCCTCTGACACCATAAGATAGGAGCTCATGTCCATCTGCATCTTGCAAATTATCAGCTCTCTGACTTATCCAGGGGAGAGATTCTCTCAGATTCATCAACATGCTAACAGAAATTTGTAATAAAATCTAATAATGTCACGTAAAGATGCTGCTGCAAAGATCTATTCTGACAAAACTGAGCCTACTAGAGGATTCAAAGACTAAACCAAACAGTCCAAGATAAGAAATTAATGAATATTAAGAGATAAGAATTTAATGAATATTAACAGTGAGAATTTGAGAATCAGGAAAGCATTTTACTAGTCATTCTATGGAAATGAGGTGGAGAAATAAAAGTAAATTCAGTAGGGGATATGGGAATCAGAGACAATAGTCCTTATTCTCATTTACTCCACTCTCTGAAAAGCTCCGGTCAACTTCCAATTCATTTGCAGTAACAATGTGCATAATAATTCAATGTTTCACGTAAACTCAAACTGATTGTGCACTGGCCAAATCCAACTTCACCTCCACAACACAATAGTAAATACAAATAAAATAAAAACAATAAAGTAACACAATAAGCATTCCGTATAAAAAGTTTGAGTTGACAGTACATTAGCACATAGAAACTAAAACCGCATAATCAGGAAGCACAATGGCATATCTTACTTGATCCAAATGGTCATCGTCATTAATAGGTCCGCTAGCATCAAAGAGACACATCAACCCATCAACTGACGAAGAGATTAGCTGATTTTGCAGATGGGGAACAAACCTTACCTAGTTCAAAAGGAAAATGCACAGAAATACAATATCTCAGTTGCAGATTCAGCATGAAGTGCATAGAAGAATGACAGTAGCAACGACAATTAAACTGTAGCAAAAGAGGGCATCTTCCCGACAGCGTAATTAATAATAACCACACTAAGCCACATTTTTACACATTCAACCAATCATCTTAAAGGATGCTAATGAGTAGGACTATGTCATAGGGTTAGAATGTCCAAAGACCATTGAAAGCTGTAGATGACCAATGCATAGGTAAGACACCAAAAACTAGAATGAAATCCAGCACCCCGACAATGAAATGTTAAGAATAAAAAAAACCATAAATCCCAACTTTCCAGCTTTATGTAATGCCATGTCGTGAGTAATATTGAGGTAATTCAAAATTTTATTTATTATCGAGTAATGGTTTCAATGATTTATACTATCAAAAAGTTGTCTATAATCTCTTCTAACCTATTCCTAACCATGGAAGTCATAGAAGAAGTTGCCTATGTTTCACTAAAAGGTTGGCAAATTAAAAATATTCTAAAAGCTCAATTTATCTTAAAATCCATTTAAAACTTTAATTTACTTACAAATAAATGCCTGGACTTGTTTAAAATTTTGATTTTATCCTTAATTCCTAGACATGATGGAGAAAATAAAAAAAAAAAGGGAGCCTGATGCATGAAGCTCCCACCAGTGCGGGCTCCGGGGAAGGGTCGAGCATATTGGATCTATTGTACATGATGGAGAAAATATTTTAAGAAAATATATATATACATTATTCTCGATGATGCCAATCTTATTTTGGGTGGAAAAAGAGTTTTAACAGATAAAATTTTATAGGATTGTTTCACAAATAGAAAGTGAAGATGACTTAACTGAAATAGTTTAGGTATAATTGCAAGCAAATGAAACATTGGGATAAACATGAACAAAAAGAACCTTAGTTTAGAATACTTTGAATTAATTAACATTTAACTAAAGAAAGTAGAATTTCAACATTTTGAATGTCAATATTATCCTTGCAAATTTATTAACTAAATATCAACACACATACACACACAAACACACACAAACAAGATAAATAGAGAGAGAGAGAGAGAACAAGCTCTAGCAAATTATGGCTGCCATTTTATCTCTTTGCGGAAAAAGGAAAATTGGGCGATGCATACCTGTGTGACATCATCCATATGGGATTCCTCCAAACATGCCATGTGATTACCATTTCTCCAATCCCAAAAGTATATCTATAAGAGTATTTCACAAAAATTATGCAATGCAAAATAATGTTTTCTCATATACAGCTGCAAACTGATTCCTTTTTACATCAGAACAAAATGTAATGAATCCAGAGTATCACAACCAATATAGATGACAGAATTGATCATTAAAAATCAGCAACCCAGAATGCTTAAACCCAAGTCAAAGATAGATCGCTCATCTAAGCTCTTAACTTGCTTATTATCACACAACTCTTCATATAGGACTAAAAAAGGATGTTACAAACACCTCCGCTTAAGGGCTCCAAATCCTCATTAAGACTAAAATCCAACTTATAGCCAAGAGTCATCCCTAATTGATGGCATGTGAGGCTCAATGATAGCTTCACCAATCCATAAAAACACTTTCCAACCACTTCGCCACATCTAGAATTACATCCACTTTGTAAAAATAGCACTAAGCATGATAGATAGAGAATCAATCAATGAACTTATCAAAGCCAGCTACTAGCCAAAAATTCTTAGTGTCATGTTAATCGTAAGAATCATCCTATGTTTATAAACCTCTTTATTAGTCCAAAACTTTCTGTACTCATTTTTGACAAGTTAACAAATCTTTTATCAAATTTTTAGTTTCAAATATTGATGTCGTGAAAAAATGCATCAGCCTTGTCTTGCAACTTGTCAACTATATCTGGAATTTAGCTTTAAAAAAAATCCCATAATGGAATTCGTTTGTCAACAAGAATAAACACCATGGGCATTGCACACTGCAATCCATAAAACACAAACGACAAGATTGATGCTCTTTCTTTCAGACATCAAGAACCATAAAGCAATTGCACATGCTATCAAAAGCTGCAAAACTAATTCAGAGAATACAAGATTTCCTTTTACGCATTATAGTCACCAGATAGGAACACTGGCTGAATATTAGTACCTGAGCATTGCTTCCACCGGCAAGTAGGTTGCCATTTGATCCTCCAAAGCAAAAGCTAAATAATTCTTGAGAGGAACTAGTACTTAGTGAAGAAACCTATGTCACAAGTGTTTATTAGAGAAGCAGATTATCTATAAATAAAAATGTTACTGAATTTGTCAGAAATACTATCAAGTTCTCAGCAACATGAGCAACAAATCAAGTCACACATATGAGTTTATTATCTAATAGCAATGTTGAAAATGGAGAATTATGAAAACCTATTGAGAACTACATGGCATGTTAAACATTGATATTGGCAAAAATCTACATCACAAGTAAGGTAACAGTCAAAGTTCAGACAAAATGAAAAAGATTCCAAAGCTAGTGATTACTGGAGCACATTTGTACCTGCTTGAATGTCCTGACATCCCATGCTCTGACAGTGCCATCAGATGAACAAGAACAAATTGTCTGTGGTGAGGATGGGACAGAAAATGAAATTTCATGAATTGTTCCATTGTGCCCTCTACACTCACCAACATATTGGCCAGTTACTGCTGAGTAAAATTTGATTGTATTTGATGACAAGGACAAGGCCAAATTTGAGATCTCCTGGCTTGCAATAGAATCGAGATAAATTCCAGAAAGACATCCATAAATAAACAATCAAAATAGTATGCACATATGGCAACAAGTCCTATCTAAATAAAAATCTATGAAATGAATTGCAAAAACTGATGTGGTTGGGAGAAAATTCTCATTTACTTAATCACATAGAGTTTACTTAACTATTAATAAACTCAACGCAACAGTAAAGTATTGGTCTTACAAGTTGAGAGAAGAAAAAAATTGGTATAAATATATTATTAGACCCGTAATCTTCTGTCCTCTATCTTTAAAAAAGAACCATTATCCATGAATTACAAAATCAAAATCAGCAGGTAACATGGTAAAATCTATAAACAACCAACCAACTTAACAGGCAATAGGTGTGATTACAAAAGAAAATGGGGCTTGATACACCAAATAGCATAGATGGAAAATGTATCTCGACATTGCAATGTACTCCATCCTCTAAACTAGATCGAGGACTGCACAGGTTCTGATTATTTTGTCATTCACCATCCATCCTCAATTTTTTTTTTCAACCATTGGTTTCCTTCTCTTCAATTTTCAGGGACAAAACCGTGCTAAGCGACCTAAATACTAATTCGATTGTCTCACAATATAAATCAGTATCGCCATATAGTTGTTCCAAATGACAATGTAAAACTGCACAAAGAAAGCCAGACTGATAGTACGTCAAGCCATCAAAGGCAGAGAAGGCTGCGCCACTAAGAATCTTGTTCGATGTAGCAAACTCTATAATAATCTAACTAGGCAAAATGACAAATTTCCTACGTCTTATTGGCAGCCCACATTTTTTTAAAGGAAATCACTTACTCAATGTGGCTAAAGTACACAACCTCCCCAGAAGACGGAGGGGCGAAGAGGTGTGTGCTTGTGCGCGCTCGTGAATACGATTTACTGTAGGAAAAAATAAAACAAGGGAAAAGGGTGGGGGAATGGAGAAAGGAGATACTTGGCCGCTATCTGGAAGATGTAATCATCGCCGAAGTTGGTCTGGATAGTGTTTCTGACAGAGAGGCGCTTTGAGGAGGGCGATGGTGCCGCAGCCTCCGCATCCATCTCCATAGCGGTGTCCACCTCCATCGCCGCACCGCGGTAGGGTTCCGTAAACCGCGGCGCTTCTTTCCGCAGCAAAATCTTTAATTCAATCCGATTACGCTTTCGCTTTCCATCCTATAATTTATGCATAAAACCCCTACATTGTTTTAAAAAGCCAAAAAAACCTACTTTGCAAAAAAAAACATATCTTATTTTATCATTTATTTTCTAAAATAAAAATAAAATAAATTAACTCCTTACATCATCTTAACTGATTCTATATAAAATTATTTCAACTTGTTCAAATCTTTAATTTTTATAAAATACGAACAGCAATTTATCAATACAACGTTGGTGATTATGTATTTTCACCGATCATATAAGTTTTTAAATTGTTTAAAAAATATATAGTCTTTTTTTTTATTTTCTTCTATTTTTTTAAATGTCCCTCTTATTTTTTATTTTTCTCTATTTTTTTACTGTTACTGATTTCAGAAAATTAATAATAATATTGTGTTGTTGATTTACATATTATTATATTATGTTATGTTGTTAATTTTCAAAAACCATCCTTACATTTTAATATGTTGTTGATTTTTAATTTTTTTTTTACGAGATGGACTGATGGTTAATTTATGGATATTATTGTTAATTTTTAACAACATAATGTGTTGATGGTATTCGGAACAGCATCACGTGTGTTGATTGTGTTGTTGGACACTTATTGGTGACTTTGCAACAACACTAAATCAGTGACACACTCAAAAAAAAAATATGATTTGAAATTCTGTTTTGATGAACAGTAACGAGAGAAAAATAAAAAAGGACTATATTGTTTTTTTTTAATATTTTCAAAATCATATACATGATCGATCAAAAAATCTTAGTTAGGATCAATATTTTAGAAATAAGTGAAGTCTAATATTTTTAAAAAATAAATCAGTCAATATATTTTTTTAATTTATGATGATAATTATTGATTGTGGGTTGGAGCATCAATACGATTTCCATTGCTAAAACAATTTTTTCAGGCTCACTTTTCACAACTTTAAAACCCGTATTTCTGTTTTATTCTAAAAAAAATAATCAAATCTTTTAAGAGACTAATATCCTCATCAATAGTCATATATTTTTTTTTAGAGAATCTTGTTGATTTCATTTACATTATGTAATATTTCAAACCATATTATTATACTCACAAAAAATTTAAAATTTTGAAATTCATAATTTGTCAAAGATCCTGGATCACTCGCTATTATTGTATCGCTATTATATTCTAATAGATGCAATAATACCCCAGGTTTTAAATTGTTCGTTGCGAACGCTTCTCAATTTACCCCTGGCGGTTGGTGGAAAATTTCTGTGGGACCAGGCTGATCTCCCTAAGTCGATATTATCCAACCTAGTTAATCATTTTTTTATTAGATGAAATAGTGCATCTTTTATTTGAGAATCTTGAAATCTTACAACTTTTACACTATCAAGACGACTTTTCCAACGTATATCCGACTATGATTTTAATGTAAGTCCTTCTCTACTGCGACATTTACAAAAGATTTAAGGACCTTATACCGTTTTGTTGAATTGGAGAACAATTTATAAATTTTTTATATCACTCCAAAAATAATTTAGCTTAAAGATAACTTATAGCCATATTACAAAGGGCAAGATTAAGAGAATGACAACCACATACAGCGTAGAATTCTTTATGATACTCTTTAAGTACTTTGTTATGTACTCTTTTATATTAACATTTTATATTTGACCCATTATTATAGCATTGCCCCTCATGTCATAAAAATCAAGTTACAATATTCCCAAAATAGATTTAAGCTCATTGTAAAATGTATCCCTTGATATTTCAGCAACTTTCAATATAAGAGATATTCACTAATATCTAGAATATAATAAAAAATTACAAAAAAAATATTTTACTCTTTTAATGACTTCAAGAATCTTATTATTAATCTCGCTTCACAACAAAAGTCTTAATTATGTTCATATTCAATATATGGTCGAGATAATAAACACGACGGGTCTCTTTTCTTCGGATGCACTGAAGGTGCTCTTCTATGATCGAATCAAAATAAGCAATCATCCAAATCATACTTAGAAAATTTCCACTATTATGATCATCAAGTTTTTCATTACTTCCATGACATGTCAAATTACTGTTAGCAAGAGTTTTTACAACGCTAATAATTCTCTTCAAAACATTCAAAATTTCAATATCATTCACAACTATTTCAATCCCATCATTCAAAATTATATTTTCTGTCAAAATTTGATCAGTGATTACATTCTCAGGATTTAATTAAATTTTGATCTGAATGTATAATAATAGTTAAATCGTCAACTAGGAAACTACATATTTTATTACCTTTCCATGGACCTAATAAGAGTTTTTTTAAAAAAAAAATCTCTTATCTTTCTTTCTTTTTCATCTTCGAACTTGTAGATTCAAATTTTCTTTTACCCATCATAATTCACAATGCAAATCTAACAAAACAAAAATAAAATATAATTTAAATACTAAAAAATATATATATCTAGGATTTTCAAATTAATCGGGATTAATTGTATTAAGCATTTTTTATGTATGAAATATTTTGGATTATAACTTTAATAATTGCAATAAACAGATTGATTTTAGAAGACTAATTATTGATAAATCGATCCATCCATTGAGCATACTCAAATACTAATTAACCACAATTAAGCATTCTCAAATAATGACTAACCACAATTATGTACGAATGCACATGCACATCCGTAAATTAATTCAAATTATCAATCCATACGGTTTTGGTATCAACTATTTAAATCTTGCTTTTGTTTGTTGTGAGACCATAAAAGATGATAGCCTCCTATTTTGAGTGCATATTCTTCTTGCCCCATCTCTGATCTAAAGTGCTACTACAACACACTTAAATCAACTTCTTTGTGCCATTTTCTAACGATTTATTTTGAAAGTCATCTCTTCAATAAATTCCAAAACTACGTCTGAAAAATTAAGGGGTGTTTGGTTTAGAATTTTTTTTTTCTATTTTCTATTTTTTATTTTTTATTTTTTATTTTTATTTTTCTATTTTCTGATCTAGTTTTTAGAAAATAGAAAATGCGTTTGGTATGTTAATATTGAAAATTATAAATAAAATATTTTTTAAAAAAAATAAAAATCGGTGCAGCATTATAGTTCCTTTTAAAAATAATTTTTTTAATCAAAAAATTTTTAAATAATTTTTAATCAACATTTCCTTTTAGAAAAAAAAAAACTCTCTTCGAAATTCAAATAGTTACAAATTGAACTGAGATATCCTTCATGGACAATATAAAAATATATTTTAAATCTATAGATCATATAGTGCAACTTCACAATTCCCAATTGTATCCTCAGAATCGAGAAAGAGAATTTCCAGTTGTAACTTCAGATTCAACTAGACCTCGGGCTTGAACATCCTTTCATTCAACAAAGTAATCAATAGCGTATTCAACAAAGAGAATTCCAACAGTTCCAAGTGAATATTTAGAGATTCATCGAGAATGAAGCATTTAAGGGCCAAGACTGCCATATTACATCAAAAATTGCTATGTTCTTCGCAATCTTCTCCAAGTACTTGGAATTCTTTGTTGATCTCGTCCCAAACCGTATTAGTGAAGGTAGATATTTGTAACTTATTTTGCTTCAGTTTTTCATAAATGATCTCAACAAACATGACAACATTAGCCTTTGACCACTCATATATCTCCATTTCAACACTGGGATTATGCCCTCCCATACTGTATTATCTAAAAACTTACCTTAATATTTAAGGAATTTTAATGTAATTCAAGAGTAAACAAACCATACAAAAATACCAATATATTGTCAATGTAAATTGCAAAAAAAATGCAAAAGAGGAGGTAGGGCGATGGTGAGGAGGGATCAACAAATGAGCACACTGCGTCTGAAGGTGCTTGGCACTGCTGAGCAACGGCCGAGCACACTGCGACAACCGAGAAACCGGCAAGCACATTGCTGAGCAACTAGCGGCGTGGAAACGAGGGCAGAGTGGTGGTGCTGCAGAAGGGGTGAGCGATGAAGGGGCGAGGGCGAGCGATGAAGCGGCGACGAAGAAGGGGCGAGGGCGAGCGATAAAGCGGCGGCGAAGAAGGGTCTTGCGGCGAGATAGGGCACGATAAAAGGGAATCGGGAAAAAGGAGATGCGAGAGATAGGGCACGAGGAAACTTTTCAGCTCCGCATTTTTTCATTTTCTACCGTATTTTCCCTTTTCTCAGAAAATGACATTTTGACATTTTCTATTTTTTTAGAAAATGACATCTCCTTTTCCAGAAAATAAAATTAGAAAATACAAAACAAACAATATTTTCTAGAAAATAAGAAAATGAAAATAGAAAATGCCTAAACCAAACGCCCCCTAAGTGATTTCAACAGAAATCGAGAAGAGTGAAACAAGTGTTGTAAGTCTATAACTTTCTTGAAACATACATAAAAAATAAACCTAAAAAAACTGTGGAAAAAAATCAGAATCAAAATAAAAAAAAAAGAGATTTACCTCTAGATTTTTCGTTTTCTTCAATTTAAAAGTTAGGGCTAGA
This sequence comes from Boesenbergia rotunda, assembly GCA_024364735.1. Lineage (NCBI taxonomy): Eukaryota > Viridiplantae > Streptophyta > Magnoliopsida > Zingiberales > Zingiberaceae > Boesenbergia > Boesenbergia rotunda. The sequence goes on along the minus strand of JAGFNQ010000050.1, from coordinate 89,883 downwards.
ATAGTAAATGTAAGTATCTCAGGTTGGTTTTGATGTGGTCAAACGAGTTAAGTTAGGTCCTGTTGTATTTTGATCCATGTGTCTAAGTGTGCAGAAGCGCAGGAAGTTGAGCGGAAGATACAGCGGTAGAGAAGGATGACATGGGAAGGGAGCCGGCGGGCGTGGTAAATCCGAGGGACACGGAGGTCTGTGGAAGAGTATGCCGGTTGAGCGAGAAGGACATGTGCGACGTCCGAGGGATGAGAAGCCGGGAGGAAACCCGACTCGAGGAGAAGGCCGGAGGAGGATTCGGGCGAGCCCAACTCTGGAAGGCCCGAAATCAACGAAGAAATGTTACAGGAAGCTGGTCAGCACTGGGCTGACCCAAACCCACTCGGGCGCCCGTGAATGAGGACGCTCCTATTCCCGAGCGCCCCCATGCATACAGGCACCCGAGATGTGAAAACTCATCCAGACTTAGCTGTTTGCAAACGTTGCACAGCGGATAACAGTCAAGCCACGTATTAAGCCCCCTCAAGCACTCGGGCGCCCCTATTGTGCCACGTCAACATTCGGATATAGTTTATCAGGGCTATAAATAGGTCCTCAGAGCTCAGTTACAAAGCATCTATCAATTATAAACAAAATTCAATTTAGTTTTCTCTATTTCCTGAGCTTTTCACCGTGTAAGAGGTTTCTCAGTCTGAAGGATTTATTCAGGAGAATCGAGCTACATTTTGCCTTGGATTAGTAACTCTCTGGTTGCAAACCAAGTAACTATTTGTGTTGGTGCAGTTTGCACTAACGGTCAAACTCGGGTTTTGATGTATGACAAAGTGGTTAAAGTTAAGGTTGTGTGTGTTTAACCTCTTTACCAAGTGTGCAGGGTTGAAAGACTTAGGACCAGACACCAGGCTGAAGTCCAGGATGGTTGAGTCCTGGCGGGAAGTCCAGTTGGGTCCGCGGGACCTGACAACTGGCTGAAGACCAAGTTGGTTGAGACTTGGCAAGAAGACCAAGGTGGTTGAGCCTTGGCAGGAAGTCCTGGTAGGGTCAAGAAGTCAAGCAGAGCTGCACAAAGGGTAAGTAGGGTAAGTCACTGGAGGAGCGACCCAGTGAGGACGAGTCCAATCTTGGACTTTAGGCGCGGTCCAACTTAGACCCATTTAGGTGATCTAAGTTGAGTCCTGGTTAGATCCTGGTCAGGGAGACAGGATCTAATTAACTTAGAATTGTATCTTATTTTAGTCCGTATAAAATTGTGCTAGCCTTGTTTTGGACTAACCCTGGATGCAGGACCGAAGGACTATGATTCTGCAGCTCAGAGAGCCTCAAAGGAGTGAGGCCGTAGCTGAGCAGGGCGCCCCGGATGTGTCGGGCGCCCCAGAGTCAACCCAAGGTCAGCAGAGAGGTAAACGCCCCGACAGCAGCGCTATTCGGGGCGCCCCGCTTAAATCGGGCGCCCCCTGTGCCACCTCACTGCTAGCTGCCGAAGCTCGCCCTCGCTAAGCCCTGAAGATGACGCTTTGACCGGTCAAATCGGGCGCCCCGCGCGCGTCGGGCGCCCCAGTCAGAGCTGATCCCGAAGATGCAGAGATCAGCCTTGACCGGAGGGCTCACCGGATCAAGAGCCACGTGGGGGGGGCGCCCCGAGCATGTCGGGCGCCCCCTGCCCTATATAAAGAGGGCCTCGACCCTCTTCAAAGAAAAACAATTCTTCCAAAGTCTCCAAGTTCTTCTACGCTCGCGCCTTGCTCCGGAAACGCTTCACTTCGAGCCGACGACGTCCTGCTGCCCCGAAAGAGTCGACCTACTCCGGACGTCGGTAAAAAGAAGAATTTCTTTTAATATTTTATTGCACTTAATTACTTGAAAGTGTGGGGTTGTCACACTTTCAATTCATTTGTACTCGCCTACTCTATCGGGGTTGACCGATAGAGAGTTTTAGTGGATTGCCCAACGGAAAGGTCCGAGGGACCTGGGCCTTCGAGTAGGAGTCGCCGAAGGCTCCGAACGAAGTAAAAATCGTTCGTGTTTGTGTGTTCGTTTTTCGTCTCTTTCATTTCCGCTGTGCACGCTTTTTAAAGCACTCTGATTTAATTTTTTTTAAAAGTCACGTGATTCACCCCCCCCTCTCACGTGCATCGATCCTACAAGTGGTATCAGAGCCTGGTACGCTCTGTATCGGTGCAACCACCATAAGAGCCGGGGGAAATCCATTTTTTTCGATTTTTGGTTTTTCGCTACACATAATCTAAATTGGGTATCGTTGCCTAGATTTGGATTAGTTTTCCGTTCGTTTGATTTTACTCGAATTTGGTGCAACACCATTTCGAGTCGCTCTCTTCTTCTCTTCCTACCACACTACTAATCCAAGACCTAGTCTTGGGACTTTGTTTGGTCTAGTTTTTGTATGCAAGATTTCTAAATGGTGCAAAATAAGATGCAAGGGCGAAATGTCAACGAACCCCCACACTACTGTCCAGAAGATTTCGACTATTGGAGGCGATCAATGGAGATCTTCTTGGGCAGTCAAGACTTCGACTACGTGTTAGCCCTGAGATACCAATCTCAAAATGATGAACTGAACAAGCAGGTAAATAAATTAATTTGTGCAGTTTTGCCTAACAAAATTTCCTGCAGACTGGAAAAGTATAACAACGCATATGACCTATGGACTCGGCTGAATGAATTGCACGAGAATTTGAAGGAGCTGGATGAGCCTAAGCTTAAAGCTGAAGATGAGTCTACTAAATCAATCGCAGAACCAAATTTAAAGATGGAAGATCAAGTCCAATTTGCAACTAAGGTCGAGCCTGAACCAACGGTAAAGCCTACTAAATTAGGGGATGCGATTGAGGTAAATTACAAGAATACCCCTAGTATTATTAATACAAATGTCTTGCATGATTCTGAGCAAATCTCTGAAATATCTGACTGTGTAGAAGGTTCTTCTAATAAATTAGATATCTCTATAAATCCTCCCGAAATGCACATTTTGTTAAAAACTTCCTGCAATATTTTAGACTTTTCAGACCAGAACAAACTCAACTCTGACTTGGTTAAACAAAACATTGACCAAGTTAATTCAGATTGTGAAAATCTAACCCTCGATAAAATCAATGTTTATCTCAATAAAGTTTTTAACTCAGTTAATAGTTCAATTGTAATCGAAAATTCAAAAACCATTAAACTTGAAAATAAACCCAAGTTAATTAACAATTCTTCAAAACTGAAAATTACAAACTTGGGTAATTCGAAATTAAAACCCAACAATAATTTAAGCATTACAAAAATTCCTAATAAAGACAAATTAAAAAATTTAACTAATTCAAAATTCAAAGAAAATTTAAGAGTCCACTTTAACAACCCAAAGCACTCAACCTATAATCCAAGGGGAGGCACCAAACTAGTTGGCACCTCAAAATCAGCCTTTGCCCAGGTGGGCACTTAGGACTAGTTTTAAAAGTTAATCTAACTCTTGACCTACTTAGTATTAGGGTGAGTCGAGATAACGGTACGCTAGAGAACTAGCCGAAACTATCTCAACACATCCTAGACTAGTTAGACCAGGGTGTCTCAACAAGTAGGGTTAAAGTACAACTTCCTTAAGCAGCTTTGTCTAGAAAGAGGTTGTTGCTCCAATAAGGTTTCGGCCAAAGAAGGCCCCTGTGCCTCGCCTCCCGCCTGGAAGCTAATTATCGAAGTATACGTTTAAACTACTTTTTGTCAAACCCGAATCTAACAAGAGGTCAGATTAACTTCTTTTATGAATCAAACTCAAACTCATCTCACACAAATCATAGGATCCCTTTGTTTGATAACTTAGATCAAGTGAGATGAATAAGGCTAATAAGGTCAAATCATTGATTGATAATTTAAAACTCAAACTTAAATTTAAAATCTTATCTTTTAAATCCAAAATTCAAATTAACGAATTTAAAATTCAAATTAAAATTAAAATTAAACTTAAAATTAAAATTCAAATTAAAATTAAAATTAAACTTAAAATTAAAATTCAAATTAAAATTAAAATTAAACTTAAAATTAAAATTCAAATTCAAATTAAAATTAAACTTAAAATTAAAATTCAAATTAAAATTAAAATTAAACTTAAAATTAAAATTCAAATTAAAATTAAAATTAAACTTAAAATTAAAATTAAAATTCAAATTATTAATTGATAACTCAACTTTCAAAAATTAAAATTCAAATTCAAATTAAAATTCAAATTCAAATTAAAATTCAAATTCAAATTAAAATTAAAATTAAACTTAAAATTAAAATTAAAATTAAAATTAAAATTAGAATTAAAATTCAAATTCAAATTCAAATTCAAATTCAAATTCAAATTAAAATTAAAATTAAAATTAAAATTAAAATCAAAATTAACATAACTCAAATTCAAAATTCAAACTCAAGTTTTTAAATCTTCTTAGATTTTTTTTAAAACTCAACCTAAGGTCTAAACCTCTTACTTAACTGTAGGAAAACAAATGGATTATTGACAGTGGATGCTCCAGACACATGACTGGGGATCCCACCAAATTTACAGAACTCAAGTACAAAAGACTAGGGACCGTTGCTTTTGGAAACAACGGTAAACTTAAGGTAATTGGCCTAGGCAATATTGAACTTGAGTCTGATTTCATAATAACAAATGTATTACTTGTTGAAAATTTTAACTTCAATTTACTAAGCATTAGCCAATTGTGTGACACTGGTTATAAGGTTAGGTTCCTATCAAATGAATGTCTGATCAAACACAATGACAACCCAAACATCACACTTAGAGGACTTAGGCACAATAACATTTATGAAATTAAGTTAACCTGTCCCTTAGAAAATTGCCTCTTAACCCATAAGGATGAGACTTGGCTCTGGCATAGGAGACTTTCACATACTCACTTCAGAAAACTACCTAAACTAAATGGTTTAGTTAGAGGCCTACCAAAGTTATCTAACCTTGAGTCAACCTTATGTAATGCTTGTCAACAAGGAAAACAAACTAGGTCAACCCACAAACCAACTAATCAAACTCAAACCAAGTCAATTCTGGAATTAATTCACCTAGACCTATTTGACTCACATGGGGTTAAATCAATTAATGGTAACCTATACTGCCTAGTAATTATAGATGACTATTCAAGATTTACCTGGGTAAAATTCTTAAAAAATAAAGATGAAACTTATGATATACTCACTCAATTTTGTAAATTAACGGAAAATGAAAAGGGGGTTAAAATCAAAAGATTTAGGAGCGATAATGGCGGAGAATTCAAAAATCATAAATTTAATCAATTTTGTCTAGAAAAAGGCTACCATCACGAATTCTCTTGCCCTAAAACACCTCAACAAAATGGAGTTGTAGAAAGAAAAAATAGAACACTACAAGAAGCAGCTAGAACAATGCTTAATGAATACAACTTACCTAAATACCTTTGGGCTGAGGCTGTTAGTACAGCTTGTTATGTACAAAATAGAATAACTCTAATTAAAAACCTAGGAAAGACCTCTTTTGAAATTTATTACAACAAACAACCAAACATTAATACCTTAAAGTATTTGGATGTAAAGTCTATATCTTAAATACTAGAGAACACTTAGGAAAATTTACTTCTAAGGTTGAGGAAGGTATCTTTGTAGGTTATTCCCTTACCAGTAGAGCCTATAGAGTTTATAACAAGACTACCTAAAAATTGAAGAAACTACAAATGTAAAATTTGATGAAAAATCTGATCCAAATAACTCTGATCAAACCACTACCAACCAATTGACTTTGTTAGATCCAGAACTGACCCTAATGAAAGGCCAAGTGAGGACCAAAACGATGATCTAACTGAACCCACACCTGATACTGAACCTAACCAACCCAGAACTGTTCGAGTTAGCTCAGCCCACCCAACTAATCAAATCTTAGGTGATCCAGAACTAAGGGTTCAGACTAGATCAGCTTTTAGGAACCTTAGTCAAATTGCCTTGATTTCAAAAAATTGAACCCAAGTCTATAGAAGAGTCCTTACTTGACCCTGATTGGATCATAGCCATGCAGGAAGAGTTAGCCCAATTTGAACGTAGTCAAGTCTGGGACTTAGTACCCTTACCTAAAGACAAGAAATTATTGAAACCAAATGGGTCTTTAGGAATAAACTTAACGAATAAGGAGAAACAGTCAGGAATAAGGCTAGGCTAGTAGCTAAGGGTTTAGCCAAGTAGAAGGTCTTGATTATGATGAAACCTATGCCCCTGTAGCTAGACTTGAATCCATTAGAATGCTCTTAAGTTATGCAGCCCATAAGGGATTTAAGCTTTTTCAAATGGATGTTAAGTCAGCCTTCCTAAATGGCCTAATTAAAGAAGAGATTTATGTAGGTCAACCCCTGGTTTTGAAAGCCTAGAACACCCTGACTATGTCTTTAGACTTAAGAAAGCCTTATATGGACTTAAGCAAGCCCCTAGGGCCTGGTATGAAAGACTGTCTAACTACTTAGTTTCTAAAGGCTTTAACCAAGGCAAAATTGACCCAACACTATTTGTTAAAACTCTAAAAACTGATATTTTTATAGCTCAAGTATATGTAGATGATATAGTATTTGGCTCAACTAACTCAAACTTTTTACAAGATTTTATAACGGTAATGGAAAATGAATTTGAAATGAGTTTAGTAGGTAAATTAACTTTCTTTTTAGGGCTACAAATAAAACAGACTAGTGAGGTACTTTTGTCTATCAACAAAAATACACTAAAGAATTACTTAGAAAATTGGAATGGATAGTGCTAAAGAAATTAAGACACCTATGGCTACAAATCAAACTATAGATAGTGACACAAATGGCAAACCTGTTGACCTTAAGTATTATAGAAGTGCTATAGGTAGCTTACTTTACCTAACTGCAAGTCGACCTGATATTCTCTTTGCAGTTAGTATGTGTGCTAGGTATCAAACATGTGCTAAAGAATCACATCTAACCCTAGTTAAAAGGATATTTAGGTATCTAAAAGGGACAGAAAGTTTAGGAATTTGGTACCTAGAACAGCCCAGTTTGAACTTATTGGATATTCTGACTCAGATTATGCTGGCTGTAAATTAGACAGAAAAAGTACCAGTGGTGGATGCCAACTTCTAGGACCCTCACTAGTTAGTTGGTTTAGTAGAAAACAACACTGTGTTGCCCTATCCACCACTGAAGCTGAGTACATAGCAATGGGTGAATGTGTAGCCCAACTACTTTGGATGATGCATACCTTAAAAGACTTTAACTTAGATTTTAAGAAAGTCAAAATTTTTATAGATAACCTAAGTTCAATCAATTTAACCAAAAACCCAATCCACCACTCTAGGACCAAACATATAGAAATCAAACACCATTTTGTCAGAGATCATGTAAATAAAGGAGAAATTGAACTTAACCATGTTGAATCCAAGTCTAACCTAGCTGATATCTTTACCAAACCACTTCCTGAATCTGAATTTAGCAACTTGAGAAGATTAATAGGAATGTGTGTTATAGACTAGGACTGACCTGATAAGCTTAAGTTAACTTTTCAGTTTGTGAGTTTAAACACATGGACTTTTTTCAAACTTGCTTTTCAAAGTTTATTATATTTCAAAATTTAACTTAAACACGAACTTTTCAAATGTGGTTTTCCAAAACTTTTATTGTCTTTCAAAATCTGATTTTCAAAACTGGCAGACCTAGCCTAAGCTTGACCCCTAGAATTGCATGAACCTATAGATTTAGGTAGCCGCATCTCACAAAACACATTAAGATTACCTTGTTTGTGTTTGCAAAAACATAGAACGGTTGTGAGATGCATAGGACTCTGCCTGGACTTCCGAATGCTTAAGTCAGTGCATCACAGTAAGTCTGGGCGTAAAATACCAACGTTACAGTGATCAAGTCAAGTAGTCTTGCACTAAAATCTGAGCCAGACTTATTACTTGACTTGACTAACTCAGTGAACACTACTATCATCTAGATAGTTAGTCAGTAACTAAAGTTAGATATATGAAAAGGGACCACAATCATTACTTGGTCCAGGGGGAGCTGAGGTCAAAATATTTTTTTTCATTTTTGACAAAACACATTTGAAAATTTTGATAAAAGTTTAAACCCTAAACCCTTAAAACATTTTTAAGATTGATATTATATTTTAAAACAAAAAAAAAAAAGGAATTTTTTTTAAAGCTAAGTTAATAAATTTAAGACTAGTTTTTTTCTACCACTTAGCCTATATTTCTGGGTCTGTTTAGCATTGAAAAATCCGTATTTTTGATCTCCTTTTTCAAATTGACTTTAAAATAAAAACACTTATGTTTTTTTAAAATCCACTATTAGCTTATTTTATACTAGAAAGTATCAAAATATTTTGATTGATTTACTTCCAAAAATGATTCTTTGAAATATTTTTATTTATAGTTTGATATCCTTGGACATAATAGAGTGTTTAACTTGAAATTGACAAGGAATTCTAAGGGCTTGTCAAGTTAAGGGGGAGCTCAAACTAACTTAAAAAATTAATTTTAAGAATATTTTGATTAAGTCTATGATATTATTTTTAAAGTATAACTATTTTCAAACGAATCTAAGGTATATTCTTGAAACATTGGTTTATAAATTGAATAATTAATGGTCTTGAATCTTTTAAAGCTAATTCTGTAGAACATCTTCCTTCTTGTAAGTTGAAGCTCAGTAGCAAAGTTTCTTTGACTTTGAAAATATGTAGTTTTATATATTTACTTTTAAAAAAGATTGTCAAGCTTAACTTTGAAAATATTTCTAATTCATTTGAAAAATATGTTGTTGAAAACTATTGTTAGTTTGAAAGCTAAGTGAATTGATTCAGGGGGGAGTTTTCTTTTTAGGCTATTTATCTTACTTAATCTATTTTTCCTAACTCTAGTTTCCCTATCACTTAGCTTTGGATCCTACTCTCCGTAACTTAATATACGTATGTTTTTTTGATGAATGACAAAGGGGAGAATAGGGTTAAGACTTAGAAAATTCTATATTTAGTAGGTTAAGGCTTAGAAAATTCTATTGCTACTTAATTTTGCACCATGTACTTTCATGCTTATCTTTTATTTACTTGCATGTATCTGCTAGTTTTCTCTAACTTTAACCTGAGTTGTCAATACATCAAAAAGGGGGAGATTGTTGGTGCAGTTTGCACTAACGGTCAAACTCGGGTTTTGATGTATGACAAAGTGGTTAAAGTTAGGGTTGTGTGTGTTTAACCTCTTTACCAAGTGTGCAGGGTTGAAAGACTTAGGACCAGACACCAGGCTGAAGTCCAGGATGGTTGAGTCCTGGCGGGAAGTCCAGTTGGGTCCGCGGGACCTGACAACTGGCTGAAGACCAAGTTGGTTGAGACTTGGCAAGAAGACCAAGGTGGTTGAGCCTTGGCAGGA